>PVIJ01001954.1:141798-177724 GCA_004024925.1 Scalopus aquaticus
CGGCGAGAGGGTTCACCAGAGACAGAGCGGGTAGCAGAACAGGCAGATCAGAACTACACTGCTGAGGGGAGCAGCGGGCGAGGCAGGAGAGGTCTGCCGCACCATGTGGGATTCTCCCCGGCCGGGCGTCGAACTCGCGTCGCCGCTGCCGACAGCTCCACAGCGCAGCACTTAACCGCTGCGCCACCGGGGAGGCCCCCATGTTCATGTATTTTTAATGGACAATAGTGATTAACAATTGACCTTAGTTTCTAAATAGGATCATATTCTCTTGAAGAATTCATTATGAAATGAAAATATTTAAAATGCATATACATAAAATACATAGTAGTTATAGTATTAAAGCTTATATAAATTTTAGACTTCATTGTAAAATGTTTTCAAAGCTTTCTTGGGGGGTGACCAGTATGAAAGTAAAGGAGTCTCAAGAGTACCTATTTTAAACTCTCTCCCAACTTCTAGCTGCTCCCAGATATAAACTATATCTCCTCACTGGTCCAAAACAATAGCCCACATAGTGTCAGGAAAACCAGCAGAAACAGGTTTATTTAAATGTCAAGGGAGTGTTTCAAGAAGTCCAATCAGCACAGAAAGAGTAAAAACTGGCCCTAGTCAGAGAGTCTGATCTCCAGGAAAGCACCACGCTGTCTTGCATAGTGTCAAAACCATCATGTGCTCAACTTCTGGACCACACCGAGCGCACAGCTCGGTGCATCCTACCGTTGTCAGGCAAATTTCCCCTTAGGAGGTGGTCCCTCACAGGACAGCGATCTTGCCATGTAAATACAACCTCCCACCCAGCCTACCTCTGCGTATTTATTTTTTCTAATGTCCTTTCTGCTTTTGTTTTCTCCTCCTTCTCCCTAAACCCCTAGTCTCGCCACTCCCAGTTAAAAAAAAAAAAAAAAAAGAAAAAAAGATAAAGAAAAAGAAACTATGATTGTATTGCAGAAATGCACCATATAAAAACCATTCGCTATTTGGCCAACAGGAGACCCAGGTTGGACACACTAGCCACAGAGAACAAAAGGGTAAATCCATAACACGCTCTGAGAAGTCTCTGAGCCCCTTGGGTCTTGCCTATTCCTCAGAAGAACAACTACATATAAACGACATGCGCCACTCAAGCCCCAGCTTTATCTCATAACACATTGTACAAAAGACCTTGCCTTCTTGCAAACCCATTTGTTTCCCTCATTCTAATCAGAATTCACATGATAATATGACAACTTTAAATTATTTTCCAAGATAATTTTTGTTGTCAGCCATTTTAGACGGAAAGAAATCAGATTTACTTCAGATTTTTTTGAAGTTAGAATTAGGGGGGCAAAACACAACACAAACTACTGTAGGTGAACTTGCCCTGCGGGGTACCTCTTTTGGCCCTTGGATGCAGTGAACACAGGCCGAAGCCTTGTATGCCAGAACCTGGCAGGTTTAGAGGGAGCAGGGCTCTTAAGTCTCCTCTAAAAGTTAATTCTGTCCAGTAGCTTTTCGGTGAAATTTGGCAGTTCTTTGAAGTTCTAATACCCAGTGAGTTCAAGATCAGCGACATTACCAGGACTCCAGGCTAACCCCATAACAATTTACCAAACGGAGCCCAGGAGCTGGCAGAGAATCACCTCAGCGGTGACCAGGGTATACGCTAGACTGAGCTATCACATATGGACTTCAAATAGGAGGCTTATTTTTGTTATGGCTATTACATTTGTTAAACTTGATGTGCATAGATTGAATAATGTTGTCCTATTTTCCCCATTTCAGTCCTAAATTCCTATTCTGTTCAGTCAAGCACTTTCATTTCCCTTAAGTCACCTTTCCCAATTGCGTGGCTGTTTTCTGAGGACACATTTATAAGCTTCCTCTGATTAGGCCCTATCATGGAAAGAGCAGATGGCTCCGGGCCCCTGCTCTGACTGGTTCCAAACTCGCCGGCCCTGAGGAGTAGCCATGGTGGGCTGGATTAATACCCTGTTCCCCTTCTCTCTGCAGGTCCAGGCTCCAAAACTTTTGCTGCTGCTCATTTAATAGGACATGTTCATCTGAAACCACTCACTAGGGCCGCTCTTACCCAGCCCGGAGGCAGAGGGAGAGCGGGTCTCACCCCAGTCCGCTGGTTCAGGCCCTGAATCCGGTCTAGAAGGCCCAGCCTGAAGTCCCCAGTGGGCGCTCGTATCCCTGAGCCAGGACCCCTCTGGGCGGAGCTGGCCCTCGCTCCCCCCACCCTTTCCCTAGATATTGAGGCTGCTCAGCGCGCGCCTCTCTCTACTGCCTGCTTTTCCATCTTCTTCCAGTTCTTTCTCTTTTTCTAGACGGCTTTATAGGGGCACGCAGGGACCAGCTTTGAAGGCAGGCCCTGGACGAAGGAAACAGGGGACTGTGATTATCATCCTGGTCATAAGAACGAATCCCAAGACTGACCACTAGAGAAGAACAAAAAAAGCATCTTCCTCTTCAAAATGAGCAGGTCTGTGCAAATCCAGGTTTCTGCACACACACTAGCACCGACCTGCCAAGCCAGGCTTGTAGAAGCTTCGAGCAGGGAGGGGTCTTTATTCTAACCGGGCAGGATGCTGAGCCCAAATCCAAATAAAGTCTGAAACCTCCTTCCCCCTGCCGCGCAATACACTCTTAGCTTTCGTTGAAAGGGACCGAAAAATAAGCTGAAGGCCACCAGCTGTCAGCTGTCTTTTTACGTATTGTTGCAACTGCCACTTTTAAAATTATTCAACACCTCGAAGGAAATAGTGGCAAAGATGGAAATTTCTTAGAAAAGAGCTTGAAAGCAGCGTGCTCGGCAGGTGATTCCTGCCTGCAGCCAGCCTTCCCGGCCGGGGGCTGACATTCCAGGACCAACGTACAGTAAATGCAGTGAACCGCCTGCGAAAGCGGCCGTGGCGTTTTGTACAAACTGCATAAATATTAACAGAGCTTTACTTCTTTTCCATTAAAGGGTACACTATGTTAATACAGTAACTCACAACGGGGAAAAATATAAATGAGATAGTTTAGAAACTTGTGCTTAGAAATGACATTTCTCCTCCTCCATCCAAAGCCCTCAGTGTTCCCAGGACATGGCAGGGCTGGGAGCGGGATCAGATACCACCTAGATGGTAGAGGAAGAGCTGTGGGGAGCATCTCTGTTGAGGAGTTGAGGGCTAGCTGAATAGACTCATCAAATGACTAAAGTTGAGAGTCTGGGCCTCCCTGGTGGCGCAACAGGTTGGGTCCAGCCTATGAAGCTATCGGCAGCCACTGCAGCACAAGTTCGATCCCCGGCCAGGGAGCTTCCCCATGGCGCAGCAGACCTCTCCTGCCTCACCCCGCTGCTCCCCTCAGCAGTGTATTTCGGTCGATCGCTGATTCTGCTCCCCACTCTGCCTCTGGTGAATCCTCTCACCCCCCACACCTCTGGCCTACACCCCAATTCTTGTATGCATAAATAAGTAAATCTTTAAAAATGAAAAATAAAGTTGAGAGCCTGTTGCAATAGCTGCCGAACCCTCAAGGCTCAAAGGGAAAAGTCCTCTGGAGACGTGAGCTGTTGGCCATACTTAGTAATTATCGTCAAGGTCGATGCTAAGTGACACGTCAGCAGGCGGCACTGAAACAGACACGGCGATGTCATTGGGATCACTCTTTATTGCCCCTCCCCAGCGGCATCTGCTTCTCCCTGCCAGGCAGCCCAGCCGACTTAGAAAACACACTTGTCTCCCACCCTGGGCCCCGCAGGCGGAGTGGAGCTTCTGCAGAAGGCACTGAAAGCGTTAAGTCCCCCAGCAACTTTGACGAGATGAAGTTTCAATCCAGGGCGGCAGGGGGCGCGGTTCAGAATGCCTGACTTCAGAGAGGAGGCGGACCCAAGCTGTCTTTCACCGAGAGCGCCTGCAGGGGAGAATTTAGACTGTGACTGGGGAGCCAGGTCCCCCGAAAAAGGTGCTCCTCTCTGGGAATGACTGACAAGCCTTGTGAAAACTGCAGAACTGGCCTTGGCCTTGACCTTCAATGAACTGAACTGCCTAACTTCTAAATGTTGACTTTCTCTACTTGCTCATTAGTTTCCTTCCTTGGCCATTTAATTATTTACAACCAAATATGAGGTGTGATTATTAGGAAAAGGTTCTGATTATTTTGAAGCAAAGATTGAGAGTTATTTCGTTCTCTTCTTTCATTTTTGCTGTAAAGACTGGGCCCAACTTTTAAGATTCAGAAGTTTAACGATAAAATGAGGTTTCCTTTCTTGGGGATAATTGGCGGTCTATTCCTCAGATGGATCCACAGTCTTCAGTGAAATTGTGGGAGCAAATTATTCATCGGACGGTAAACATGGCCCAAAGAAGTCCTATTAATTTCTTTCAGTTCCTTTTTCCGAGTCAGAGACCCTGACTATCCCTTAGTTCCAGTCGTTCATACTCCCTGTGTGAGTCAGGGAACCTTCTGGAATGGTCTCCCACACTAAGTCATCACTAATTTCATTATTTACTATTTCTATTTCTGGATCAGAGGTTCTCACCTGGGAGAGTCTTTGCCCCTTTTTCTCAGGGAACACTGGGCTGCTGGTGGAGACATTTTGAATGTCACAACTCGGGGCTACTACTGGCACGTAGTGGGGATAGCCAGGAAGATGCTAACATCCTCCAATGCACAGCCCCAAACAGCCCAGAATGCCAACAGTGTTAAGCCTGAGAAACCCTGCTTTGGATTCGCCCCCTTGCCTGCCTGTTCCTACTCGGTGCAGAAAGACTATCCTCCCGCTCACTCTGAAGCGTTCCCATGAATCCTGAAGGAACAATCCACCTATAAATAAAGGAGTGGGAAGCATATATACTCTTTTGGTGGGAACTGAATGTCACCGCCCACTCTCCGTGATGGAGAGGCGTATCGTTCACTCTTCTAGGAACATAGAGTTGAAAATTTCACAATTCACTTCTTTTGCGTTCATGGGCAAATTATAATGTACTAAAAATGGGAGGTGCTGACAGGTTAATGGCTCCCACTTCTCTGGTCCAGCTGTGCAGGTCGGACGCTGAGGAGTCAGAGCAGGAGGAGAAGCGTATCAGAGGGTCGGCCCGCTCGGAGCGGCAGGTGCACCCGCGGCCTTGAGTGTGGAGTTAGGTGGCAGATAATATAACACATGTACTTAACATCCGCTGACTTGACTCTGGCTTTTTAAAAATAGCCTTTTAAGAAGAAGCTGGCACTGCTTTTACTCCTTTATTTTTTCCCTTGTGCTTCCTAAAAATAAAATATAAATGTAACATATGTTTCAGGCAAATTGGCTCAGAACTCTGAAAAGGTAAAAAGAACTCTCCTAGACAGCCAACATGCTCAAATAAGAACCATCTCCAGGCCCGCGTCTGCGTCGAGGCTTCCTCCCTCAGTCATATTTGCTGCCAGCATCCCAGTGAAACCAGCGCACGCGTCTCTTCCCCTGCGCCCCTTGCCCGTGGCCCGCCAGGTTTAGCAGCCATGCTGCTGTGAGTGCATGTTTTGACTATTTATACAGTTCTGATTAGAACATTTTGTATCCTTCCTGAGATAATAAGCTTTTCAAAAGCAAACTGAGAGGTTTGAATCATCTCAAACTCTGCTTTTTCAAGCACAGGGTTATATATATGATACTCGACACATGTTAGTTGATCATTTTTATATCTGAGTGAAAAGGGAATAGGGCTGCTGTGTCTATAATTGCAGCCAGTGCCTCCTCTGCTCCAGGCACTGTTGTTATTCCTGGTTGAGTCTGAATTCACATTGCAATGGCCGGTGCTTAGAGCGGCTGCAAAGAGAGACAGAAAAGCCAGACGGAGATCTGGGTTCCAGAGAGATCCAGACGTGCGAACTGGAGGCACACAGAAGATGAGCTGAGCAGAAGAGTATTCCCAGGGAGAAGCCAAGAGACTGAACGCAGCAGACAGTGAAGCGGTAGGAAGAAGGGAAACCATGGAATCTAGGGGACCTTGTCAGGGGAGAAAATGGCGTCCACCGGGCTCAGAGACTGAGTGAGCTCTCAGGTGCTCTGTGGGTCTTGATCCAGAGCCCGAATCTACGATGTGCCTCTGCCTCGGGGCCCAGAATAGGGAAAACAAGAGGAAGTTGAGAAAAAAAGGATCATTGAGTCAGGCAGAAGAGACCTCAGCAACTGCTCCACCAGCTAGTCAGGTACCCTGAACGAGTCACTGAAATCTCTCGAAGCCCATTTCCTCATCTCCAAAAGGGGGCTGCTCATGACCACATCGCAGGCTCAAGAGGACATGGGACAGGAGCTGGGCGATCTGGAGGAGACCCTCACGACAGGGCTTTCTGCTCTGAAGGAACCAGGACTCTTTTACAAGACTGACCTTGGTGTTATGATCATTGTGTAGATGACACCTCATCGATTGTTAGCCAAACAGTTATTCGTATATATTAAGCAACTGTTTCCATGCTATCAACCAGCATAAAATCAAAGCCAACCCTATGCATTGACATGAGAATCTAAGTTCTCGAAACAGTGGCGACCATGAAACAGGGAAAGAAAATATTGACTCAAAAAATAAAGGAAATTTGAAAGTCAGAAGAAGTCACCCGCCCTCTCTCACACAGCCCTCCACACGTGCCAGCTCCTCCAACAAAGCCTCACGGGTTGGGAAGGCCCCAGATGAAGTGTCGCAATGAGCCAACCAGTTGTGGTTGGTGTGTTGGCGCGGTGGAAGATGCAGTGAAGACCCGGAGGCCTGAGGACAAAGTTCAGGATCAACCCAACTCAGCCACGGTTGTGAAGAGCAACTCAATGTTGGGGAGTAAAAACCATTGCTTAAAAATTGGCACTTGAAAGAGCTGAGAAAATTTCCCTCAGAAGCAAAATTCGGATCCACGTTCAAGAGTGTTTTCTAACATTCATGTATTCCACTTTTTAGAAGGACCGTCTGCTTTTGGATCCTCATCAACTCCAGCTTTGCCTGATTCTGCAAATGCAGTATCGATTCCCAGAGGAAATCAATCGCAGCTTGAAGTAAGAGCTGTCATCAAATCCCCATTTTCCTCCTAAATGCCAGAGCTCTCCTGGAATGAAAAACATGGGCCACAAAGGAGAGACTTCTTTCCATCTGACTTGCTCGGTAAGTGAGAGTGACAGGTAGGTCCCTGACTGTGACAGAGTGGCCCTTGACCCGGAACAGGATGACCAGCCATGGCCATGCTTGGGCTGCTGGGTTTGGGAAGCATTTTTGGGTGTGTAAAATCACAATGAGCGTTAGAGAGCGACTTCCAATTTGGAAACTATAATTGGGATAGGCAGAATTCCTAGCTAAATTTTTCAAGAGCTCAGAATGCTCTGCCTATTGCAAATAACTTTAAAGTGAAGAAAAGAGTATTAAGGGAACTATCTTCTCATTCAGAGCTTACTTTTATTTCTGTGAAAGGCCCAGTGACCTTCACTCTAACTTTTTCTTCACCCCTGCAACCATGACATCCGCTATCTCCTGTCCTCCTATACAAAATCTTTGTGTGTTTTCATCCATGCCTTTATGCCTGTTCATAAAATAATAATGTATGAGTGTGTAGAAATACAAATATAGAAAATATAAATATATAAACAATAAAACATGTTTTTTTTATTTTAGAAGCCTGATAATATAAGTTGCTCTGTTCACTTAAGAGCAAATTTGTGATTAATTCATCACTTTTCATGTCTGTATAATATTCCAGTTGCTCTTCCATTCTGAATTCTCCCTTGCTTCAAAAGGTTGGGGAAATTACTTTTTCTGACCATGCTTGTTGCTTTATGTTACTACATTGACCGTCCATTCCCAGCAGGTCAAGAATCTTCGCATGTCTGCCTACATGGAGGCATATTCCCTCTTCTCCTGGGGCCACTTCCTCTATTCAGAGGATACCTCAGAGACAGAAGAAGGAATTCTTAACTCAGGGCCTGAGGCCAAATGCCCTCTCCTAGATTTGTATTATCAAGTCAGAGTCTTCCATTTTAGATCTTGTTAAAACTGGTTGTAGAGTTGAACCTTCTGAACTTACTGTTGCGACTGGTTAGAACTCAGATACATGATATTCTCAGTCATGAAAGAAATTAATATATCTCAGGTGAGAATTTAAAAGAACTGTTAGGCTGAATCGCCGTTTTGGTGAGTGGTGTCTGCCTGTTGAAGTGGAGAATAAATCAACCTCAATATAGTGCTTTGGGGGTGGGTGTAGATGGTGACATACAACTGAGGAGGTGTGACCTTAAGTCACATACAGTGTTGTAAATCAGTGCTACTTCAAATAAATAAATAAACAAATAAGTAAAAATACCTTCATTTCCTATGTCTTAAACGCCAACTCATAACTCACAGTTCTGGATTCTGTAAAATATCTCTAGTATAATAAGTAAAGTCAGTAGCTGCAATTTAAAAAGTAAAATACTTCCTCTAAATTGAACCTGAGCCATATTCAGAGCTCCTGAAGGAATATCTACTCACACGACCTGATTGGGGCACCAGGAACACTAGTACTATGGCTCAGGCATTGCCTGATACCATCTTGACAATAATTCTAAGGTGACTGACTTTACATTTCTGGGTTTTCATTTTCCCTTCCGTAAAATCTAGAAGTTAGGTAATAATACAGTTTCTAAAGCTTTCTCATATTTAGTCTTTTTGAATTCTGAACTTCTAAGACCATATGACCCAGCATTGCATAAAGAAAGATGTTTTACCAAAGGAAAGGTACTTAATTTTAATCTTATTTTAGTAATTTTCCTAATAAAAATATGTAACTACATATGTCATTTACAAAGGGAAATAAAAGTTATATAAACAATTCAAAATCCTGATATATTCTGCAAAAAAAAAAAAAGAATTAAAATTCTATTTTAACTTCACTCTCAGTCTACAGCAGGATAAACTCCAAGTTTACACAAAATCCAAAATGGAGTATTTTGTGTAGTCAATACTAAAACAGGTGCAGAAATTTAAGGAAGAGAGCTAAATATCTAGAATTTCCAATATGTGAAATGTATTTTTATTTATGGCATTTGCCAAAATGTAACTCAAGTTAGTACATCATTACATTCCCTGTTTAGCCTTCCCTACCTAATGAACAAAACTAAAACGTTTGATCCTGTTCTTGTCCTTAAACCCAGCACATCTGTCAAGGCATTGTATACATTTGTCAAAAGTGCATTACATTGGCTGTCATAGCTTGCCACCAAGAGGCACTTCAGACAGAGTTCAAGGCTACCATTTACTAAAGTGTTTCCACAATGAGTTCAAGCTCATGCTCTCATCGATGTCCTTGTGTCCTTCTCCGGCGTGGGTTACACGGGCAGTCAGAGAGCACAGAACAGGAACCTGCACGCTGCTCTCAGCTCAGGCCCCCTCCAGCGGTGCGATCTTGGACAAACCACTTGCTCTCTGGCCACTTCTCTCCCCCTCTGCAAAGTGAGGGTGCTGAGATTGATGGCTGTGACGTCAGGGAAGTTTGAGCGCTGTCCTGTACGTGGGTTGTGGCAGCATTAGTGTTCACCACACTCAAGAGACAGCAGACCTACAGTGAATTCTGTGTAAGAAGTTTTCTTATGGGTGCTTAGTCTTCCAAATAAGTCTAGATACCCGCGCAGTGCAAATGATTAAAGAAGAGGATTTTTACCAACACATCTGTGTGCTTTTAAGCAAACTGCATTATGGAGGCGGTTATCAGAAGAGAACCTAGATTTTGAGATAAAATGATATTTTCAGAAGGAAATTTTATTAAATAAATCAGAACTCACAGTCACCTGTGAACCCAAACCCACCAATACCAAAGAGGAATGTGAAACTCATAACAATGCAGATCTTTCGAGAGCAGTGCGTTAAAGAATGAGGAAAATGGTTAAGACACCAAACTATAACCCACCACTATCCTGAGGACTATACAGGACCCCAGAGAAACAATGTAGAGTCCCTGACTTAATGAACTGAGAATCTGAAAAGAAGGGGCAAAAAACCCACCAATGAGTGAAGACTACTTGGCAGCAACTTAAGCATGACCATTTCTGCCTTTCAGAATACATACATTTGGGAGCTGGGTTGATGGGCAGGTATCTCATGGAAAGAGGGATAAAAAGTGATCGCATGTCCTTTGAATTAATAGACACTTTGCAAAGAGATGGGATGAACATCACCATTGAAATCCAACTGCAAAAGTGGAATTATGGTAGAGTAAGCAATCATGAAAGTTTTCCATGATTATTTGTTTTGTCTCCTATCAGGGCTGATGTTCGCACTGGACAGCATGTTTCTTGAAGGTAGAGTGTTTGTCCTTTGTATTTATATCCCCACGAGTAACTAGAATATATTTGGCATTTAATAAACAACGATTAACTAATTTTCTATCTAATCGCTTAATTTGGCAGGTCATAGGAATTTTGAACACCAATTAGATGATGGGGAGCCAGGTCTTTAGCATGACACTTGCTGGTTCTCAACCACTGGCAAAAAGCTAGAACTAGTCGTTGATTTCCAAATCTTCCCCAACCCCACCAATAGAGGACAAGCACTTTGAGACACAGTTATGCTCTGAGCACAGAACACAGTGAGATGTCTGTCAGCATAAGGCAAGGTCGGTGTGTGATATTTGTTGACTCAGTTAACTACCGTTGCCTGGGTCCCGGGGGGACTTAGTTCATACCGTTACTGCACCGCTGATGCTGGATCATACCTAGACTCATACATGTTATTTCCCGCAACTCGACCGCCAGAGCTGCTGGGAGGGTTCATGTGGCCTTCAGTTCTGTCTGGTAGCACTAGCACAGCGTCAGGTCAACAGCCCTTGTTCCGCAAACAGTTCCGAAAGTGGAAAGCGCTGTTCCCCAGGACATGCGCTGCCCGTCTCCGGCTGGGGCATTCTGACGGCTCGCTGGTCCCGACCTCAGTGCCTCCGGCACCACAACCGCCTGGCACGGCTGCGGCTGTCACAGACAGAAGCAGCTCCAGTTGCTAGAGAATTCTCCTTTGTGCTGAAATCCTCCTCCTTTCTCCTACCAACAGGCTCTAACTTCATGGAGAGAAGGGCGCGGATCCTGCGCCAGGCCGAGGGGATGCGCTTTCGAAATACAGGGCAGTCATGTTCTCTCGCTCCGGACGCGGCCTCCCCAGGGCAGCCTCCCGTGTTCCTCCAGGAGTCCTGTGTGCGCGCTCTCTGCTTCGTGAGCCGCCCCGTCATTCTCGCGGAGCACTCCTGGATTCGACAGCCTTCTTGGAGTCCATCAGCAGGGAACACTGGCCTCTTAAGGGCACCGAGCACCTGCCCCTCAGGCACGGTCCTCCCTGGGCCCCGCTTAAAAGCCAGCTTAGGAGAAAATGGAGGAAACAGCATCCCTCCCTCTCTCGGCGGGTATTTAGAAATCAGCTTTCCGTAGACATCTTTCATCGTCTATCTAGGTCAATTAAACTATCCTGACATATGCTAGTTTTCACTTTGCTTAAAATCTCATCTTCTACAGTTCCAAATATAGGTTTCAAATTATCCAGAGAAAAATCACCCTAGAAAAATGCTAAAGTCACACATTCAGGCCTTTACCAAATTTCGGTGTGGGTAAGGACAAAGGGGGAACGCGAGACCACTTTACTAACAGCCGCGGTCGGAGGCTCAGTGTGAGAAACCTCAGGCCCCAGATACGGAGACAGGTGCCTGCCTGAGGGCAGAGGAACAGAGAGATGGGCAGGTGTCAGCGCAAGCATGACAATTGCCATAGCAACCGGAGATCCAGAAGGGACCAGAATGGTCCCTTTTTATAGCTTCCTAATTAAATCTGCCTTCAGTGCTTTCCCTGGTAATCTTGACAGCTCTGTCGTTTAAATATTATTTAAGAGGGATCCAAATTTTGTAAGGGCCGCCCTGATTGAAATATGGTAAGATCATTTAGGTCTGCTTTTATACTCCA
The DNA here is from genome assembly GCA_004024925.1 of Scalopus aquaticus. NCBI lineage: Eukaryota > Metazoa > Chordata > Mammalia > Eulipotyphla > Talpidae > Scalopus > Scalopus aquaticus. Next base: position 153,695 of record PVIJ01001954.1, read on the forward strand.
CACAGGGGCAGCCATCTCTTATGTTGATGGCTTTCAAGAGCATTTTATCCCACTTTTGAAAAATGTTTACGTTACCAGGCTCTAGCCCTATCCTTTAATTTACGGTCATAATTTACGTGTACCCTCTCGCATGCCATCAACAGAGAGCCTCTATTTTATTTCTATAGTTCACCAGCATAGCATGTATAACATTCTATTATGCTCAAATTCTTTGCGTTTCATTCCACTGTAAACTACAGAATAACACAGTGGGAATGAGAACTCGCCCCTAACCTCAGCTGTCAGCACAAGGAAAGGAGATTCCACTTCTCTGTCAGGGCACTTGAATCGTCTCACCAGGCTTCTCTTCTTCAGATATAAACATATTAAAGTACAGGTATTTGGTTGCCAAATGGTATCGGAATTATTTGTAGCCTGCAACTTCTCTCCGTGGCTATTAACAGAAAACAAATCCGAGTAGAGACGATACATCCCCTCCATCAGTGCGCTCACGCTCTACTGCACATGCGGCAATCCTTGGGTTGACAGATGGTCTCTCCCATCTCAGAGCGACAGACTCTAGACAGCTACAAGGAACCCCAGGTTAATATTAGCATTAGTGTTATGGAAATATTAATTCTGAATTATTTCGGTGTCGGTATCTCTATAGAGCTTTTTCTAAGTAAGAAACCATCTAAGTTGCTCTGCGTTCAGGGTTCAGGGACGCTGATGTTTTCCTGTACCGTTTCATGATATTGGTGGTTATTATGGCGAATCAATAGGCTCCATTTATCACTGCCACAGGTTGTCCTAGGATAAAGTGAAGGCAACATTCAGGGTCCTTCTCTAATGAAGCAGAGACAAAAGTAATAACTTTAGAAAGTACCAAGAACTGCTAAACTCTTCCGGAAGGTAGTGTGTTATGAACACCGATGGACTGGAAACTATCAGATGAGCTGCCGTAAGTACCCGCGCAGTCCAGGTCTGACCAGTCTATACTCATGTTCACGATTCGATACAACTGCTCAGACACTCGCTGTGGTTTGCCCCTTTTTGAGTAGATGCCTGATGATCAGTAATGGTGACCATCCTAAAAGATGCCTCAGAGAGGAAATGTTTCACCTCAGCTTCGGCGTGGCCTCTTAGTGGCTACTTTTATGCGAGTTCAGGCAGTTCGGTGTCTTCGGTTACTAATCACTGATCATTCAGAACTTCATTTTGTCCCACTCTCCCAACATCCACAAAGAAAAGCATGAGTCTCTCTCCCTTCTCATCTAATTCAGTGCCTGAGGGCTGCAGCTTGGTCCCGTGAAGCTGGGCAGGCATTTACACCCGAATTGATTCCTTTTGTTTGCAGAACTGTTTCCAGATCTCTTCCTGATCTCGAGTCTAAATTCAGGACCCAGTTCCAGCACAGCAACTGGCTCTTACCTCCCTGAGGGATGGAAGTTCTTTGCAGGGTAACTGCCAGCCTCCCTTCACGAAGCAAAGGCCCCAGTCTCCAGACGTGGCCTTCCTCCTGGCTCAGGCCTTCTTCAGCTCCTGCAGCCCCACAGGGTCTTCCCTCCAACCTGCCTCCCCCGTCGCCCTCAGTACTTCACTATCCATCTCCTCAGTGTTACCTCTCCAGATGCACCCGTTCAGGACCAGGCCAGGTAAGTGGGCACCCTGGCCCAGCTGCTAATTTGAAGCCCCTTCAAATTTGATGACCTCCTGCAGAAACAGTTCTGTGACTGCAAACTGCACCTTCCCCAGCGATTCAAAGAGATTTACTTCACACACTAAGCCTGTGCCGCGTCAACTGATTCAGACTTGTCTTTCATTTTGCACTTTTTCAGTCACCTCTAGCGAGTTGATCTAAGTGTCTCAGAGAACATTCCAGCGACGGAGGCAAATCACAGAAGCAAACACCGATTCAAATATTTGCACTTTTTTCTTTAACTTTCAGGTTAGCAAACTATACCTCCCCTTCGGTTTTTTCTTGTTGTTTAATGGGCTAGGATGTTTCTTGGCTACGTATTAAAGAAATGACCAGTGAAATGATGAAAGAAATCGTGTTTTCTTGGAAAAGCATGTTCTGGCTACATTTGTTTGGTTATGAAATTTACAAGTTGTGACAAGCAACTTGAGACTACCATCACAAGAGTCCCTGAGTAGTTACGCCTTCAGCTGGAGGCTGTACCCAGTTGGGGGTGGCTTTTGACATATCCACTTAAAGTCGGTTGACCTCTACACATTCGGCCAACGGCCCCTGGATGAGGCAAGGGCTCAAGTGTACTTTCATTTTCCCCAGACAGCAGCACCCTGGAAAGCCCCCTGGTGGGTGCACCCCTCTCAAAGTCCTGCACAACCGCACACTGCATCTGGCTCCTCCTCCTAGGTCACCATAGTTACTGTTGAAGAGCTGGGTTCTGTAGTGGCATTGGGTCTTAATCGTCTCTTCGGTACCTATGAGTTCCTGATGAGGTGTTTGACTTTTCTATGCCTCAGCTTCCTCCACTGAAAAGTGAGCTAATTAAGAATCCTACCTCATTGGGGGTGTTATCAGCATTGAGGGTACACCAGACATCAATAAAAGCTCAGTGAGTAACAACCAGTTATTCTAATTTTAAATGCATTGTCCTGCTTATCTGCTACAACTGTTCCTGCTATTGTCTATATAATGCCTGTTTCAAGATTTCCTTCTTTCATATTCTATTCAATATTTTACAACATGTAGATTTTGCAAGGTAATAGTTGTGAAATATTCTTTAGCATTTTGCATTCAACATGGATGTAATAATAATTCTACCTGGTCTTTCTCCCTTTATTAGTTCTGTCTTCATCCCCAATGTGTAAGATTTTGCAGTTGACCTTTTTCTTCTCACTGTACCTGACGGTTAGGTAAACTCCTCTTCCCTCAGGCTTATAATTACTGCTGTGATTCAGATAATTCTCAAGCCTATGTCTGCCCACTTAAACCAAATCTTTATTTCTAATTCTTAAATGGACATCAGAATTAAATTTATAATTTTAACCACACCTCACACTCATCTTTCCAGTCCCTTCTCAAGCCTCTCTGCATTTCCATCTTGGTTAATGGCACTGACTTCACCTACTATCCACGCAGGAGCGACAGGGCCCCACGGGGCTCTGCCTGCACCTTAGCTCCCCAGTCTGCACGGAAGAGCCAATTCTCTTCTAATCAGATTCGACCATTTCAGCTTCCTGGACCTTACTGCTTACATTTTCCTACTAAAGTTCAGCTCTGGTCATCTTTCACTCCCAGCTTAATAACATCCAACAAATTCTCAAAATCAAGTCTGTTGTTACACTGTTCGAGGACTGCCGCTGCCTCCTTGTCCCTCCCACCCACCCACCACACAGCCCGCACTGGGCTCCCTCCCGGCTACTCTGTCAGGGACGCCACACACTCTACTGCCACTGGGGACTTTACTTTTCCTTTCTCTCAGCTCAAAATGTCTGGCCCTGCCAATGTGTGAGGGGGCGCCGACCTTCCCTTCGTTCATACACTGCTTATCTGTCTAGTTTCCAGTAAATCTCTCCTCCAACCAACGTTAATCACACAGATTGGGGGGGCTTTTCACTTATTATATTTTTATACCATGACTTCATCCACTACCTTGCACTATCTGCCAAGACAGAAATGATATTTTCTATGCCTTCTGTCTCTTCGCTCCCCCACCCTGATATCCCTTACGACATCTGACCGGAAGTAGTTACTGATGCCCAGCAGCTACCTCTGGACACGCATACCACCCCGTACCCACAACACAAGTCCTGCCGGTGTCAGCTCCACATCTGCTTCTCACTGAACACTTTGCTAATCTTGTCTATTTATGAAATTATTCACGTTCTGCCTTCCCACCGGATTTGCTGCAACCTAAGTTCAAGAATAGAGGCACATGTTTCCAGTATAAGCGTTAAAAGAACAAGAGTCATCCATGAAGATGACGTGAAAATCTAGGCTTCTGCCCATGGTGTTCCCAGAGTAACCGGTGGGTGCTTTCTTGTCCCGGCGCCATTCCATCACACACACATCCCATCTGGCGTCTTGTCTGCTCAACTATGTGAACGCCCGTCTTTGTTTTACATCCTATGTTACATGTGCTGCATTTTGTGACTCACTGACTCTTCCAGGTTTCTTTATTGAAATACGTTCACAAAGGAGACTGCGCACATGACACTCCATTGCTCGTGGAGTACCAGCCAGCTTTGCTTATGGAGCATTTATGTCGATCAACATTGTAGTTCAAGTTTACTAACTGTGAAATGACAACGTGGAGGCTGACTTTTTTTGTGGTGCTTCTTCATGGCAGTTTGTCCTGTTTCAAAGATTTGTTTTCATCAAAAAGGAATGATGTCAACTTCAACCTACTAAATTTATCCTCAGGTATGTTGGACAGTTTTACCTCATTGGGAACACAAATGAGTTTTCCAGCTGATCAACAGCAGCTTCAAAAAGTAACATTAATTACCATGAGGCTTGATGCCATTTAGGAAGTAGTGAAAGTGAAACAAACAGAATTCTAAACTACTCAAAGTCTCACTATCTCTCTTCCTAATGTGACAACGATAGTGGTTAAATTTACTCAGAGGTATCAACTGAATGATTAAGGAAGGTCAAGACTAGAATTACCTACTTAATATTTAACATCTATTTTCCTGGGATTGATGACAATGTCTTGTCTATCGATACAACTATACATCAATCCATCCATCAATCATATCTATCATGTTTACAACATCTATATTGATCCTTCCCCAGGCACCGCTAGGTCCTCTGTTAGTCTTTGGCTAAAATTATCCAATGCCTTCCTTATAGTAGTCCAGAAAGTTAGCTATTATAACTCCCATTCTATAGATAGGAAAACTGAGGTCCAGATTAGTTGCAAAACCCCCCAATAACAACATGGTAAGTACCTGGTAGTCCTGGGATTTTTGTCTGAGGTTTACTGAGACGTTCAAAGTGTGTTCTTAATAGCTCTGCTCTGCTGCCTTCTAAACATAGCACACCTCTGTCCTATGCAAGTTGAATAATAAAATCTAAAACCTCCTCCTCCATCATTAAGTGTATTTTTAACAGCAGTCTTAAATATTTTTTGGGTTGACTTTAAAACGATATCCTCAAGACTACTGAATTTGAACTTCTCTCCCTCACTGACTTCCTTCTCATAGCCCTTTATTTCCTACCCTTGCTTTTCTTTTGAGGGAGCAAAAACAACCTGCTTCTCTCGGTTCCACTGAGAATGCTTCTGCACCCCAGGTGACAGATGTCAGGTTCAGCTTGTGCTGAGCCTCAAAGGTGCAGATGCTGCTTGGTGCAGTCAGGCAGGAGGCTGAGTGGAGCTTATGGATGGCCTTACACAAGCATATCAAGCTCTCTTTTACTAACTGTATCTGAATCTCAAACCAGCAACAGTATTAATAACCCACATTTATTTACCGTTAACAGGAGCTGTACAGGGGCGCTGGCTTGGATGTCATGTGAATGAAATGATAACTTCCTCCGAGACAAACTAATGACGCAGAATGACGAGGACCATCACTTCACAGAGAAGTAAGGCTAAGAGAGGTGATGATTGAAAGAGGATATAAACTGATATTTTGTGTCCCTGTCCACTAATTCTGCTTTCCACTCTCCCTCGCCACTGATAATGGTAAGTGTAAATGATTGGAAATTGTGATTAATCAGGATTTACTGACAGGTAAATCTGTGCTCGCTGACAGATGACTGTCTTTTGTTGAAAACGTTGACTTGGGAAACCCCTCCCGTGGTTTTCCTCCTCTCTCTCCTTGTCTGGAATCTCTTTATCCAGTCTTGGGGCTTCTCAAGATGTGGTTAAATAAGCTGCTGTGAAATACACAACCGACATGTGTGCTTGCTAACAGCTATGACAGGAAACTGAGGCTTAAATAAGGAACGAGAGCTTTAATTCCCAACTTGCCAGATGAACTCTGAGATCTGCTAATGGGCAGACTGGGGTAAACCGTATGCTGTGAACACTTTCGCACATGAGAAGAACACTGAATAGTAGCAGTTATTCAGTATTTATTTACCTAGTCAATTGTTATACAGATCACTGATAAACCAAGACTGCCTTTACATAACTCACAGTCTAACAGAAGATAGCAACAAGTAAACATAATTACAAACCAAAATAAAAAGAGTCCTATAATAGCATTCTTAAGACAGACATTGGGGGCATAAAGGAAAAAAATCCCAGCTAGTCCAACCCCACTTAGGGTGTAGGTCTTGGAGGTGGCTAAGGGGATCTTATGGGCAGCAGCGGGTAGAAGGGGTGGAGGGCTTTAAGAAGGGAGTGTGTATGCACCTTGTTATAGCTCTGTAATTGTCTCAGTTATTCCAAAAAGAGCAGTCTTTACTCCTGAAAACCTCTAACTTCCAAACCATGAGTGAGCAGATGGGAAAAATCAGAGCATTTGCTTGCAATCCGCCAGAGTATGTAGAGAACATTGAGGGAAGGTGCAATAAACTGAAACTGATCTAATAAATGTATGGCTAGTGATCCTAAAACAAGAGTGGATAAATATCTTACCAACATGCAAACCAAGAGGAGAGAAAACAGGCCTCCCCTTATACCTGGCAAAGAGACAAGACTTGCAGAGCTAAATGGACTCAACAGAGATCTCAGTGTTCACTGGCAGTGCTGGAACTTGACCTTGGGTCTCTTGTTTCAAAAATATAGTCTTTCCACCAAATCATTGCCCTTTTGCTTTTCTTCTGTAACATCTTTTTATTTTTTTTTTAAGATTTATCTATTTATGCATACAAGCTGGGGTACAGACCAGAGGTGTGGGGTGGCGAGAGGGTTCACCAGAGACAGAGCGGGGAGCAGAACAGGCAGATCAGAAATACACCGCTGAGGGGAGCAGCGGGCGAGGCAGGAGAGGTCTGCCGCGCCATGTGGGAATCTCCGCGGCCAGACGACGAACTCACATCGCCGCTGCCTGCTGACAGCTCCACAGCGCAGCACCTAACCGCTGTGCCACCGGGGAGGCCCTCTTCTGTAACATCTTATTTTGACGTCTGCCAATTCGGTGAACCAAGGGGCCACTCAATGTATTCGCCTCTTCCTCCCTCTCCGATGGTGTAAAGTATTGGGGGACATATGTGTCCCTCTTTTAAAGTCTTCAGTTTTAAATTGACGGTGAGAAATTGTTTAGCTGGAATATCAGGGTGCAAATCAACAGCTTATCAAGGTCACATACAGTAAATTCCCTATTTTGCATTTTTATCTATTTATTTAACGTACTCTTCCCTCACTTTTTGGCACACTGTGAACATTGAAAAATATCCTTCATCAACAGCAGTGCCAGGAAGAGAGCTGGCTACAAGAATGAGCTAGAAATTTTAGAAATGAGAAAAAAAGAACTTCAAGACAGAGCAAAAGGCAGAGTTCGGGGTGGGGGGTGGAGATGGGGAGCACACCTCCATAGACAGAGGTGAAGAAGTGTAAGACATAAGCTTGAGACTGATGGGCGTGAGAGCGTGACGCTTTAGAATTGCATTGCTTCCTCAGTATTCGGTCATTGGCGACCCCGCCAGTGACAGCACACGCTATGTCCTCCCTGCTCCAGTCAGTCCAATGGCTGCTTCCTGACCCATGAACCTGCTAGGGAAGGGCATGACCTGACCTGTCCTCAGGGGGTAAGAAGATGGACTCTGACTTCAGTCACCCAATTCCACCACTTTCTGGCTGTGAGACAGTGGGCAAATTACCTTAGCTCTGGCCCAAATGTTCTGTGAAGCAGGAAGTATGATAGTAATTCCTAACTCATAGGGTCTTTGAAGAACTAAAAAACAAGATCCCAGGCAAATATGCTGACACAAATTCATGCTTAATGACATTGTTAGTATGACTAGTAATTAATTGTGTTATTATATGTTACCAAATGTAGTTGAGAAAAAAAGACTTGAGAATCATATGCAAGTTATAGTCAACTGAAGTGTTCACTGGTTTACCCGGGGAAGCTATTTACTTTTTCCTAGTCCTTTCCCCCATTTCTCTTTGATATTCAGTAGCGAGAGGGAGACTACTACAATATGAAATTGAATAAATGAAGTTCTCGATTTTACATTGGACTACCCAGAAGTCATGCATTACAACTAAAGGAAGCTAACTACAGTTAACAGTCTTTAAAATATGTTTTATTTTAGCCATTAACTGACAAAACAGAGAGGACTGAATCAATATTGAACCACAAATGGATGAGGAGCATGAAACAAAAATGTTTTCATGTTCACATCAATATCAACTATACCTGAATAGTAAGTTGCAATTTTATATCCCTTCCCAAGACAGCACAGAATTTAAAAAATAAACAATACTAGGGGAACACTTAGTGACAATTATACCCCATTAGGCTTTCCATTTGTCGAGTATAAAAGCTACCAGAATGTGTCATTTTCAGAGAAATGCTTGCAAATATCAATGTGAATTCTTTTATTTGATCCTGACATACAGAAATAACACAAATCACCAATAACGAACAAATTGATTTTTGTGCAAAAATGTAAGAATTCCAAATTCTGAGTCCAGAGAGTAATTTTGATCTGCTCTTGATTCCCAAAACACTCGATAGGTAGCCACAAAATGAACATAATACAATTACCTTTCATGTTTTTAATCATGTTTTTCTTTTATAATCACTTAAGATCAACAATCTGTGACCCATGGAGGTGGCAAAAGGTAAAATATTTCCTTCATATGTGAATATTAGAAACACTGGATAAAAGCTACTTTCAGACTTGATAGTAAGAAAAAGTAGTTGTGTTATCTAAAATGTGTTTATCAGGGACTAACTGGAATGGGCGTGTCATTCTAGAGCATGTCAGTGTCAAAGAACAAGAGCTTGAGAGACTCTGAGAGTTCTTCAGACAGAAAGATCCCCGAATCATGAGATTTCTCTTGCCTGGTCAAATAATGTATCATTGGATAATCATCTAACTTATAAGTCTGGGTTTATTCACGAATTCTATTGCATAGATGCCCAGTGAATTTTTGACATAGAAATCAAAATATCATTTGGCAGCATTTATTGCTTTGGGAATTATATCTGGGGATTTATTTATATTTTTGTAATGTTTAATCGTGCTAAATAATAGGATTTATTAATCATGTAGGATAATATTAAAATTCTAGCATGTCATTGAAGTTTTACAAATGGGTAAATTAAGAATCATGAATAAATCATAGAGCTACTCTCTATTCAGCCAGCAATATAACCGAGTGAAAGTATTCGCCGGAAAGACTCCATGTCTTTGTTAGTCCAGGTCTGACCTCTGCACCCCCAGCTCCCAGGTCACCTGGGAATCTGTTGGACAGAGGGGATCTCAGGTTCCGCCGAGACCTCGTTTAACAAGAGTCCTATGAGAGTCCCACACGTGTCAATTTCCAGACTGCTGTAGGGATATGCAAGATACATGACAAAACTTTTAAAATTGGTCTCCTTCCCAAATTTATGATTATAGGGGATCTATGTCATGGAAGAACATTTGCTTATTTTCTGCTATCTTGATTCCTCATTTCCCAGCTGGTAAAACCACTTTCTAGGGAAAAGTGTCTCTTTTGAACAATCGGATATTTTGACACAGGATCCCTGTCTTTAAACTTTGGGGTCATCGGTTTGGAGGAGAAAATCAAGAAACGTAACTAGGAATGTCCTAAAAGCCCAGGCCCCTCCAGAGTCTCAGGGAGATTTCCAAGTATAGCAAGCAGCTCACCCAAGCTGGGGACCAGTATGCGAAAGCCTGCCCTTACTACTACCCAGGCAATCTGTGGCACTCAAAGAACTTTTAAATAGGTAAAGCTGCCAGGAGAGCACAAGCAACATTCCCACGTAATCAATGCCCACCCCCCCAGAAGCGCCTTGTGGGGTTCACAGTAACCCAGACAAAGGCATCCCCTCCAGCCCGTTCACCCCTAAGCAAGAAGCCCTGCACGGGGGAAGTGTGCTGGCTTCCCGGTCAGATGTCGGGCAAAAGCACAAAAGGTCTCGTCTGAGGGCCAGCGGGGGGGACGGGGCAGCTGGACGGGCCCGTTTGCCACAGGTGCAGGCAGAGTTCCTGTCCTCAGGCTTCGCTGAGTCCATCAGAGAGAAGATAGAAGACGGGGTGGCAGGCAGTGAACCCTTGGGGCCCCCACAGACAGGGCTGCAGCAAGGGCCAGGGAGAGGGGAGCAGGTGCCCAGGCTTGGCATGCAGAGCCAGAGGCATGGTCTCTGGCCTGGCAGCCTCTCCTGGGTCTGCTGGGAGGGTGACGGGTCACAGCTTCTGTGTGGCCTGGCTTCCGGAGGCCTCTTCCCCGGCAAGGAGGGGAAGGCGGCACACCTGGCAAGGCTTTCTGGTCAAGCTTCACCTCACTCTGGGCCACGCACCTGCCACCTGCCGACACACAGTGACCCACAACGAGGCACCCCGAAGACCCAAGTTGTCCTTCCTCTGAGGACATGAGGGAAAGCATGTTTCAGCGGAGCAGTATTTGGACCTGGTTTCTAGACCACGTGGGACTTTCCGCCTCAGAAAGGAAGGGTTCCACGCATAGCGCAAGTCGAGCAAGGAAAAGGCAATGTTTAAACATCACTGACAATGTTTAAGTCATCACTGTTGTAAGTTAAAGATATTTTAAATTTGTCTTCAGACTTTCAAGGTAAAAGTTACAGTGTACAACTGGCACCTACAAGTCTAATCTGCAAATTTACACGCGATCGTTACAAATCTAAAATATTTCTTAAAAGTAGTGATCTGACTTACAATTATAGATTCAGATACAGATTTTGGACCACAGATTCTGGAAAATCAGGGTGTCAGCACACACCCCGAACTACTTATAGGGAGACATATTACCTAAATGATCATGTTTTTAAGAACTACTTAAATTTTAATTATATGCAGTGATTTTACTAAAGGAAATAACTGGGATATAGGAAATTCATACTGTAAAAGTTGTACTAAATCAAAATATTCTGTAACATAATGAAGAGATTATTTGTCAAGAAAAAAAAAAGGTGACAGCTTTAAGAGAACGCGATAAAGGTTAATTCAACAATTAACAAATGCCAAGAACAAACACCATAATTCAAGGTAAAACAGGTTGCAGGCACTTTTCACGAGACCATTAAAAACATGCAGGCTCTCTAGACTGTTTCCCTCTTCTGTGCTATCTCGTCTATCCTGTCTTTCCATCTTTGTGTAAGTCACAGAGAGATTTTCTTTCTGGAGTGTTATTCTAAATTACAAAAGTTGCACATCTCATCAGCGTGTCTGGTGCTTTCAATTGAAAGTCACTTATGTATCTCATATCCAAGTTAGACGGCATTTCAGAGAGAAGCAGAAATTCCCTTTGCCTTTCTTTAAGCTGCACCTATGGACACAGTCTGTAATAATGGAAATGTCTAGAATTTGCCAGAGAGTCAGAGCCTCATATCTGCACCAGAAATTGCCCCAGAGCATCAGAGCCAGAAGTCAGGTTAGAAAAAGGCAGAGATGATATGGCCAACAGCCAGGGTCATTGATTCCTTTTTAGAGCAAATTAGCAAATGAGTTAGCTGGAAGCTCATTAACAGCATTTAAACTATTAAAATAACCTAATAGAGCATCTACACAGATTCCTCCTTACCCCTAACTCATTTATGGGTCATTGTGTCTGGTTTTTGTCTCTGTCCTTAGAAAAGCAGTGCAGAAGAATAAAAGTTATTAAACAGAAGAGCAGGACGCACAGAATATAATTGTGTGCACCATGAAACACTTTGCTCATCAGCTTGATGTGGTGAATGCATAGTGGAGCGCTAAGACTACGGAACTTCAATTTATCAGAGGACAAAGAAGACGTTTTAAAAATCATTAATACCAAAACTGATAAATCCTAAAATCAGAACTGTAAAGCCTGAACCGGCAACTGCATGGAATAAATTTTCATGACCCGGTAAGTGTAGATTTCCCCCTTCCATTATACTCTAGCCAAGCTAGGCTTTTGTTTCCTGTTCAGAGAAATAGCTGGTATGCCATTTTTCAAAGAAGCTTTAGAGAATAGAAATTAAGGTTCAAGGGACACCCGCTCAGTTACTGCTCTAGAGATGTTTTTCACGTCATCCTATTGTTAAAAATGCAGGTTCTGATTCACCAGACTGGGTGGGCATTCCTAGCCGGCCCCCAGGTGCCGCCACTGTCGTTGGGACATGCCCCCAGGCAGGAAGGCTCCTGGAAGACTTTGACCAATTTTCTGCTGTGGGATTTGAATGAGGTTGACTAAACTGCTAAATTTGGTGTCTGCATTTATAGCAGTAGCGGCACATCTGACTAACACAGTGATCACCTGCAAGCTGGAAAAACAGATGAAGATTATGAAGATAGAGCTTAAACGAAAAGAGGATCCTTTGCCCCAAATGAACAGGGCCACCAATGACCAAGAAAATGTGGACACAGCTTCTCTGGACTTCTGTTTTTTATTTTTCTTACAGCAATGCCTCCATCGTGCTACTTTTTCTTCTTCATCCTCTAAAGAAACCCCTTGCCCAACACAAAGTTTAAGAAAATGCACCTTAAATACAAGTGGACACAAGAAGGTTTCTCAGAAGCACATCATTCGCATCAAAAAGTCCTGAATGTTATTTCACGAGGGAAATGAGAAGGATGTATTAGTATTTTATTCTGATTAGAAAGACTCTCTTTTAAAAAAGAAACCCTTCCCAATATGCTATTTTACCAAGGAGGCTTTAACACAATGCACTACCCACTTCACAGCAGAGCCCATGTTAACATCTCAACGATATTACCAGAAACACTGGCCATCTCCTTGCATATGACTTATTATTTTTTATTGGCATCATAGGGAGAAAATCCTTCTTAGAGATAACACACAGAACTTTCAGCAAAATTACGAGCGGGAGCTCAGAGGTTACAGATAAAATATCTCTATGTATAGCAAGCTGAATTCAAGAGAGAATATAAAGCATATGGCCAGCCAAATGCAGGCGTTCTGTTCTCCCTGCTACTCCCTGCTCCACAAAATCACGTTTTCCCAGCTCACACATTACATAATAAGGACTTGTCTTCACTTGAAAAGCACATTCTCCGTTCTTACTGATCCTGTAATGCTTCTAGTGAAAATGGGTTTCATAATGTCCAACTCTCCTGTCATATTGTCCAACTGAAATGCTGTCCAACAGAAAATGTGAGAGCAGATGTTTGCATCCTTTAGAAACGATCGACCAGTTTTCTGAGCCCCCCACTACCTCTGGTTCGGAGCGACCCTGCTTTCACAGAGGAGCACTGTGGAAAACATACAGCTTGTAAGTCCAGAAACCACAGCACCAGCTCACCCCAACCAGGAGCCATTCAGTCAGTGCCGCTGGGCAAACAGCGGCAGGGGTGCAGGCAGAGGAGGGAAGGGGACCCCACCACAGGATAATATCAGTAAATTCCACAAGGATGGAATATTCAAACTTCAGTGGGAAAAAAATCAAATTAGGGGAGACAATACAAGAGAATCATTTTCACTCTTTTATTGGGGGGAATATCAAAATATTTAATAGTGAAATGTTTAGGATATAGCAGGAAGAGCACTTCTATAATTTGTTAAAGAGAAAGGTTACAGCCCAGTGTAAAAATAGACAAGGGTTCTGAAAAGATCGTGGCTGGAAAAAAAATGCAAAAATTCAGGAAATATGAGCAAAGATTTTTCAATCTTACCTGTATTCAGGAAAACACAAGTTCTAACTTTTAAGAACCAGAGCCTAAATTTCTCTGACTGGGAAATCACCAGATTGGGAACAACCTATGGCTGGGTGGTTGGAGAGGAAGAGATAATCTTGCCCACTCTTGTCAGGAAACTCACTCAGGCATCAAAAAAATCATGTTTTGTTTTGTTTTTGTCCAGTGAAGAGGACAGACAATCTGCATGGGTGAGGCACTCTGCTAAATGGGGAGCCTACTCAACGAGGACTTACAAGGGGGGCCTCCCTCGTGGTGCAACGGGTTAAGTGCAGGGCTGTGGAGCTGTCGGCAGCTGTGGTGCGAGCTCGATGCCTGGCCTGGGAGATTCCCACATGGCGTGGCAGATCTCTCCTGCCCCGCCTGCTGCTCCCCTCAGCAGTGTATTTTGGTCGATCTGACTATTCTGCTCCCCACACTGTCTCTGGCGAACCCTCTCACCACCCCACACCTCTGGCCTGCACCCCAGCTTGTATGCAAAAATAAATAAATCATTAAAAAAAATAACTTACAAGGAGCACCTGATACCTTTACCTTCTTAGGATTTTCCTGGAATTGGGCCTTACTCAACCCAGGCAGCCAAACATGGCAGCCCTATTCTTTCCCCACCATAAAAAGACTCTTTACAATGAAACAATAATCAAGTTAAAAGATGCAGATTTCTCTGGTGAGTATCAGCCAAAAGGCACTGGGGCAAGACAGACAGCTCAGCACCCCCTGGAGATGTGCAATAGAGAAAACATAATCTGTCCACCTGCTTTGCTAATTTGAGCTCAGGAACTTCAACATCAAGATAGTCTGTTTTTTTTCCATTATTAAAAAAAATACTTTCCATGAGGAACAGCCAACCTGTCCTCCCATTACCTACAGAACAATCCACTTAATGAAGAAGGAAAGCATTTGTTTAGAGTACAATGAGGAGTCGCAAACCACTGGAGACAAAGTTTTGCCAATGAGGAGCCCTAAAGCTCTGATCCAGCAAATAGCTTCTGCCAGGAAGTCTTATTTTTAGTTAGGAAATAATTTCCTACAAGCCATGCAAGTTTTGCTTGCTTTGCATTTAAGACTTAAAGAATCTTTATTCCTGGCAACCTGAAAAGGGAAAATAAACTAAATATCCTCCTTCAGGCTGTATGATCCCAATATGGGGTAAGGAACAACCACTTTCAATCACAGTAAACAAAACCCTTGGCCTGAATTTCAAGTCTGATACATTTGTATAATGAGCATTAGCAGAAAGAAACTAGGGAGAGGAGGGTAAAAGGAAGTGAAATATATGTAAAAGATTTGTCAATTGCAAAGACAAGGCTTGAGCTCCCAGAGGTCCTCGCCAGCCTTCCTACCATCTCCTTGTTCTCTGCTATTCCTCGGGCAATCTAGAAAACAGTCTATTTAAATGCAATATTGGAATTTTTATTTGTATGTTAAATACATTCAATATTTAATTTGAAGTGAACTTAAAAATGTAATTTTGACAAAAAGAATTTGACAGGCAGAAAAGCCCAGCCCTGACCACGGCACGCAGTGGCACAGTATTACCTCCTGGGGCACAGCCATACTCGGCATCCTTCTCCTTTGTCCTTTTCCTAATGTTTTATGAGAAATCCTTTTGTTCAACCAATCCTTTATTTTTCAGTGTCTTCTTCCTTCCACCGTGTGGAAGTCTGCCAGCTTTCCCTTAAAATCACTTCTCTGCTTTTGCCCTGGGCACCTGGCTGCCCAGCTAGGGACCAAGTTCCCAGCCTCCTCTACCGCTGGGCACATTGCGACTGAGTTCTTATCAGTGGAAGTGAGTGGAAATATCCACCACTTTCACATCGTGGCCACAAGACCTTGGCCATGCACTCGCCATTCTTTCCCCCATTTCCAACCAGCTAGAACCATGAAGATGAGGCCAAAGCCCAGAGCGGCAAGAGCAACAATAAAGAACCTGGGCCTCCCAAAAGCAGAGCTGGCCTCCCAAAGCAGAGCTGAGCTGTCAGAGTAAGGGAGTTGGACTATTTCCTAAGGAAAAAAAAAACCAAAAAACAAAAAACACCTCTCTTGTTTAAGTCACTGTCTTCTGGAGTCTGTTTGTCATAGCAGTTTAGCTTTCACTTCAACAAACGCAGGAGACCAATCTGCCCCACTAAATCCTGCTCCTTAGAATGCCCCCTTTGCCGGCAGTGATGACATTGGCGTACGCACATCTGGCAACTCTGCAGTTGCTTCAGTTTTCCCAAAATTCTAAGTGTTTACAAAGAGCCCTACTAGAGCTTGGCCTCCACTATGTGTTATGAAAATCTAAATGGGTACTTATTACTCTGAGTTTCTGAATGAATTTTTTTGGAATTTGAAACACTGTCGATCAGGGCTGGGTCTGAATTCTGCTTTTTGGGTTCTGTATTTGCTCCTGGGTTTTTCTTTTATTGACAGTGTAACTTGCACATTAAGTGAAAGCTCATCCCGGATGCACTGGAACAGGTTTTCCTACACACCTCCCACATCCTCTCTGGTTTTCAGAGTTCTACTCTTTGACCAATTCACAAGCACAACTGGGTGGGGAAAAAAAAAGGTGCAGCTTTTTAAATGGAAAAAAACTTCCCTCAAATTATAATATTCTCAAACTAAAGTGCTCTGAAAACTTTTGTGGAAACAAAAGTGGATGAGAACTGAGTGTAAAAATAGGAGGTGAATATGAATTACGGTGAGTTCTTCAGATTATCTTTGCTGTGCAGGCAACAGACTGAATCTTTTAATCAGATGCAAATTAGGAAGCTATTAGATTACTCATTGATTATTTGATCACAACTGGTTTCTGTGAAGCTAAATATATTTCCTTCTCAAAAAAAAGATACTGAAAATAGCATTGAAATGTGTGTGATCTATCACCACACTGAGACTAGGCCTCGGTCAGATGGGCCAGGTAGACTGTAGGAAATGGTGAATATACTAGAATCTGTCCCTAAGGAGAAACATGTGTTTCTGTGAATGCACATACGAGATTTAATGTGTTTGAACCAGAGAATGAAATAACTTCACAATGATAGCCCTTCAAAACCATGGTAGACAAACCACCAATTTGTTCTTATTACATGAAATGCAGAAACTACCAACTATCTCTAATTAGTCAAAAGGAAAGAAAAGAAAAGCTGTTTTTCACCACTTAGGGAATGACACCAGAGATATTTATTTCATCTTTCTTTCAGAATCCCAACCAGGAAGCAAATTTGCCTTGCACGTGTGCCCCTTCCTTTAGTGATTTAAATGCCTCCACTGCATGCCTGAGCTAGGGCAAGTTATTCAGTCATATCTAGCAAAAAGACAGGGGACTACTTGAAACAGCTCTTTTAAAAGGCACTGTGGAATTACTCCAGAAGAGTAAGGTAGGTGTGTCTTGTCAAACTTAGAGCACACAAGCACTTCCTTTTAGAAAGTGCTAGAATTTATTCATCCTCCTTAACTGAAGCTATGCCCACTGATGAGCTCAAGATCTGCACAAAACTGTACCTATAACCAACAACAATGTAGTGTATGCCTAGACATTTGTTGAGAGAGGAAACCTCATGTTAAGTGCTCTTACCGGAACAAAATAAAATTTAAAAATAAAAGAATAGTTAAAAAACAGAAAACAATTGTTGGAACTTTCCTTAAAATACTTGCAGTGAACATTTACAAAATGTAGACTAAGTTTCACCAGGGAAGGGACCTTGTTGGTCATATCCACAGTTGCTGGACTAGGACTTAGCAAGCCCTGGCATCTAGCAGGCATTCAACAGACTGAAGACACAAATTAATTAAATAAGTAGTGACATCTTGAAAGTAGAAAAACAATACCCATAATTGCTAACTCAATCACCCTTAATAACCTGACATATTTCTTCTAGCTTTTATTCTTACAGGGTCCTCATGAAAAAACAATTTAATATGATAATAACTAACATTTATTGAACACACCTATTCATTAGACATAACACACCTAATAACATTGACTCATTTAATAAACACAGTTGCATGAGTTAAGGGCTATTTTATCCTCAAAAAAATATATGGAAATTGAAATGTGGGTTAAGGTGACATTTGATATCCAAAATTTGGTTTTTGTTCAATATTCAGGGAGGGAACAAGAGAGGTCTATTACATCAACTGCATCCAATTTACAAGTATAGTAAGGAAAATATTAGCACCTTGCAATCAATTAAAACATACACCTTCATTTTCCCTACTTATTACTGGAAATACTCCACCTGGAATAGAAATTAGTACATAAAACATTATAATTATTTGGTTTTATTCTTTACTTTATAAACAAATTATGTATTAGGCGGATATTATCACTTCCCTTTGTCTTAGAAAAGAAGTGAAGCACTGAAAGGTCAAGTGACTTGCCAAGATACCCTGTGGGCTGAAAGATTTATTCCATCCAAGAATTCATCACTCCTTTCAAAGCTCCCACTTGCCTTCTCGGAAGCTTCATGATGACACGTAATACAAGAACCGGAAAAGCAAAGGGCGGCCACGGGCTGTTACACTGCGAGGCGGGCAGGCCAGTGGCGCTGTGGACCAGCCCACAGTGATGACTCACTGGCAGCAAACAGTGCTACTACCCAGCGTGTCAGCATCAGCTTGTGAAAATCAAGATGAGTGGCAAATACATGTGTACGCACACGTGCAAAAGCGAATGGAAAACGTGGCATTGGCAATGGCAGAGCAGGCAAAGCGAATTTGGATACAGAGTAGCACACAGAAAGGGGAAATTCCATATCCAGGTTTGAGAGACAATTTATGAGTGGTTCTGCTATGTGCCCACCAATCAATATTAAGTTACTTTACACTCCATTTCCAGGGTGCTGTATTCAGCATTGGGGGATTAAAAAAAAAGAATAGAGAACATTGTCTGTCAGGCGCTTAGAAAACACTGGTGTGTGTTTCTTTACCAACTAAAGTAAAGCGAGGAAACAGAGGAAACAAAGAAATGCTGCAGACAGTCACTGCTACAGAAGTTTCGAGTACATCGCCTTCTTTAAGACACCTGAGACTTGAATATGAGCAAACAGACGTAGTGTGCTCAGCACCGAATTGGAGGCCAGTGTGACTTAGCACGCGCTTGTTTCAAGGCATGGGGGGTAGGGGGTAAAAGAGGGGGTTAGGGGAGGACTCCACAGAGCTTTGGATTCCCAGCTAGGACTGGACTTAACAGGTCAGGAAGTTATGAGACATCTGTTTTAAGCCAGAATTTGGTGGAACCTCACTGTGTTTTCAGGCAAAGGCTAAAAAACACATTATTTGCAGAAAGAACAACTGGAAGAGGAGAAAGATGTGCCAACCCGTCTCTTATGATGGAAGAAGTGACTGGACACATTTTAATGTGGAAAAAAGGAAGAAAAATCACTAAAGGGAAGAACAGTGGACATGATGGCTGGTCACGTACACAACAGAGGAGAAGTTGGGGTCTCAAGACCAAAACCTTCAGCCCCGATGACCGGCCGTAACGGGGCCACTGATGGACTAAGCGAGTCCAGAGAACAATGCCCTGGGAGACACACAGTGTTTTGGGCATACGGGATCCTAGGAGAGCAGGACACACACAGAAACACACTGTCCGTGGAGAAACACAGCTGTGCTGTGTAAGCGGCGGCCAGAGGGCATCGGCCCGGAGGCGGAGATTTAAGAGTATCTATTCCAGTGGATGAAATTTCCACAAAGAGCAGGAGGGCTGGCAAAGGACTGAGGGTCAACCTTGTGTTATTTCCTTACTTGGGCAAAGAAAACACAAGAGAGAGAAGAACTGGGTAGCAAAGTAGAGAGAACCTTGATAGCATCACTATGTCACAATCAAAAGGCAAAATTTTGAGATGATCGTGGAGCATGAATAGGGTACACAATCAGAAAACAACAGGTGATCGTGCGGGTGGCAGTTTTGCAGAAGGACGTAGAGTTGCCGAGGATCAAGGACACAGCAGACAGTGAGGAGCGGAGGCTGAGCGTGAAAATCACCAGCTACTCAGAAAATAACAGTATGGTATTGAGAACAGTGTGGCGAGTGTGTGTGTGTGTGTGTGTGTGTGTGTGTGTGTGTGTGTGTGTTATAAGGTATCTTCTGAGCGAAATAAATGTCACCAGATGAGCTCACCTGTGTCTTTCAGTCAAGTCACCAATCTGTGCTCAGATAAGCAAGTGAACAAGAGGGGAAACGCGCCGTCCTGTCCCCCAAGCCCTAAGCAGAATTTAGGAAGAGTGTGGTCCTTCGGGAATGCCCTTCCATAGAACTTGAACTCCTTAGCAGGATTAAAGAAATGCAAGACTCTGGTAAATGCAGATCTTACGGTATTTAAATAAAAGCAAAATTAATTTCTTCAGAACTAGAATTTAGTTGCATTTCCTTCCTCCTCTTCCTCCTGAGAAGCCCTGTATGGACTCTAAAATGAACTGCTGTGGGCTGGGAGAAGGGCTGATCGGCTTCTTTGAAGGCAGAGCCAGAGGGACCTGGTCTCCTAGACTCAAAGGGACAGGGGCACAGGACAGCGCCCCAGGCCAGATCAGAGCCAGGCAGGAGAAAAGTGCGCCATGGCCCATCCAGGTAGCCTTTCTGGGGGAAGCGGAGACCCCCGTGGAAATGCCTTGTGTCCCAGGGTGCAGGAGGAGACCACTCTGGGGATGAGGGGGCAGGTGTGCCTGCTCCCTGTGAATGGAGCTGCGGGACCCTGTGAGAGCACCAGCAGCAGAGAGGGGAGAACCTTACTGCGGGCGAAGAGAAAAGCAGGGCCGTACCTGTCTTCCCAAGCTTCCCCCCACACACAAAAGCACCCTGCCCTGTTGGGGATTAGATGCCAGCTGCCACAGGAAGACCAAGAATAAGATGGCACCATTTCCCAGGAACCTGGGCCACAGCTGACCTGGAAGAAGTCCAACGCTGAGTGAATGTGGTTGTTGGAACTGCAATTACACACAGTGTCTCCGGCATATGCTTTCTGGGTTAAGCCTGTTTTATAACAAGACGAACTGAATCATCTGAGAATCATCAAACATCATGATTTCACCCAATTCTCCACCCAGAGTAGGAGAGAACCCCCCTCCCCATCCAGGTGTAAAGGGACAGGTGGGCCCTGAAAAGTCAGGGCTTGGTCAGGAGCTCACGCAGCGGAGGGGCAGCGGCCCCCAGCACCGTCTGCTTTAGGCGAGGAGGCCTTTTAGCATATTCAAAGCCCTGAGAAGTCCTGTGATAAAGAAGCCTGCTCACTAGAATCGCCCAGATGTTTGTATCCAAGGGCCACTTATTTTTTTCGAAGTCCAGGGAACAGCCTCATAATCTAATATCTCATCGACTAGAGTTTGAAAAACACTGCTCTGCACATTTGGCAGGCTCAAGTGTCTCACTCCCAAATACATTTTGTAATATCTAATTATGTCATGGTTCATTCTGAAAAATGAGCTATACGATCTATTCCTATTTATAAATGTTAAAAACAAAACAATAGAGTACTTTGTTCTGCAATTCTTGGGTTAGCTAATCTCATCAAAGATGAAAGATCCCACATTAGTGAATTTCCACAGCAACTAGAACTTGCTCCTATACATGTCAACACTTTAAAATGTCAACCAGTAAAAATAAAGCCGCTGAAAGGAACTCAGCTCCTCTGCGCTACGCGACACACCCCAAGGCCCTCTGCCTCGGACACTGGGGCAAGGGGCGGGCTCCCTGCAGGCCACTGACCTGGTGGCCGCTGTCCCCGCAGCTTGTCTCCATCCCCTCTCTCGAACGGACGCTCAGCAGTTGCTCGAAGTCGCAGGCTCAGTGTGAGGGGCGCTGGCATCTCCAGAGCCCTCAAGCCGGGGCTTTGTGAAAGCTTGTTTGGTACTGAGAACCTTTTCCGCTGACCTGTGGTTGCTGGCTTTTGCTCACTTCCAGACTCCATCTCTTCACATGTCAGGAAACAGGATGTCACAGTGAGACAGTATTTCCTCAGCCCTCGGGGCCACTGCTGACAGGACGCAGCTTGTGTGTGAGGGGCTGAGGCCGTGAACTCCTTTCTCCGGGCGAGGTTCTGCACCCACAGGACTGCAGTAGCAGAGGGGCATCTGGCCCGGTGCACTCAGAAGCACCCCACATAGGAGGCAGGGCACAGGGTGGCAAGGTAGGGACCCCAATCCATTGGTCCCTCAGTCCGCAGCAGGTCCCTCTCCCTGAACATGACTCTCCCGAGACCTCTCTTTCAGCATTTTCCAAATAAGGTTGCCGAATCTGCCCTCCCAGCAAGCCTCATTTAAGCTCAAATAATATCCCTTTTATTGGCAAAAGCACACCATTATCTAAATATCACTGATAAATGAAGACTGAAATGTATGCACATACTAAGCTCACTTTTCTTGTTGGGCATGTCAGCTCACACAGGCTGTGCCCCGCAGATGAATAAAGTTAATTAAGTCGACATCACGCTACACTGACCCAAGCACAACTCATCTGACCCCAGCGCCCTGCCTACTACAGGCTGGCCCACTCTGTGTGGGCCATGCTGGGAAGGGAGGGTGCTGGGAAGGGCACCACATGTTTCCGGCCAAACATAAAAGATGAGCCACTTGCCACGTGCAGGTGCCACTGAGAGGAGCCACGCAGGCCACGTGGGTCAGCACACGCCTCTGTGGCAGAGGCCACCACGGGAGGCCCAGCTCTGCTCGGGCAGGAGACTCGCTTCTCTCAGGGGGGAGAAAGCGGTGTCCAGGCCGCAGCCTCTAGGCGCGGGTTCTGCCACTTAGCTGCTGTAGCCATCGCTGAATCACAGCTTCGTTGTCAACAGAATGGGAATGAGATAATGACACCTGCTTTTTGGCGGGAGAACGACTTGAAAGAATGGCGGTGAGGGCTGTGTTAACTGAATTGATGAATAAAATAGAAGGCTCATGTAAGTCTCTTAAAGCTGGACCCTTAGCAATGAGGAGTAGCGGGAACAGAAAGGTCTCCATTCGCTGAGCCATTCGAGAGTCTGCCCTCAGCCCTCACACACTCACCCGCCTCGATGTTCTGCCATCGTGAGGTCAGGTGTTGGCCAACTAAAACACAGCCCACGTTCATACTGCCACGGAGCTAGAGGACTTCCCGGCACAAGGAGGGGGCAAGGATGGCCATGTTGCTGCTGGTGACTTCCTCCACTGATTAGAGAATGGTGATGAACGACCCCCACATAATCCAAAAGCTTTGAAAAATATATATATAGTGAATCTAGTTAATATTCTTGTTACAGCATCTCACGGTGAGTAGCTGTGGCACAAACCCAGAAAGCAGGGCACCTGGGAGGGTTCCGGAATGGGCGCGACAGGGGGACCAGTCAGCAGTGGGGAGTGCCAGAGCTCGGGATTAGCCCCGCAGCGATGCCAGCACCAGCTACTGGTGGATACCAGGAGTTGAGCAGAACCCTAAAACTCCTCAGTGTCAGGTTTATACAGCTGCCAGGAGAGCCCAGGAACCCCAAACAACAAGTTACCCAAGTAACACCACTCACCAGCAGCATTTGAGACTTCAGGACTCTCCGGAACACTGACAGCCAGAAAGCCCCCCGGAAGCCCCTGTGAGCCGGAGGAAGGACACCTACCCCCCTCTCGCAGCCACGGGCCTGGCCTGCCGCCGCGCGGGCCGGAGAGTGGCCGTGGGGCCACTCTGTGCGCGGGAGAATGGGAGGCCGTGCCTGGCCTCTCACCACTAGCTGCCTCTCACACATCCCTCAATTACGACAATTAAAAATGGCCCCAGTCGTTGCTAAACCTCCCCTGGAGAGCAAAGTGCCCCCAACCGAGACCCACTGGAGTGGCTGAAGCCCCACAGAAACCAGAGCAGAGGCGGCAAGCCACTGGCCGCCCGGCCGCCTGTCTTAATTCATTTAATAGACTGTTTCAGAAAATAACTGATGACACCGCTAAATCATTGATCATATGAGTTAGTTCCATTTAAACCTACTGACATGGCTCTGGCTTGGGAAAAGAGTCCAAATTCTACCCTTTTTCCTCTGGTCATAGTTCGGAAACAGTACTCTGCTTCCATCCATTAAAACAGAATCATTTTATCCTTGCCAGTCAGAGACACAGTGTTGGCTACCTCCGAATTTCCCTCTTACATAGCTGTCTTCCTAACAGAGCATATGAGTCACCTGCAATCTGTAACTCCTTTGGCCATTTCGTTTGATTAAATTTGAACAAAATTTGAGCTTGAAAGGGAAGGAATGGAAAACCAGGGCCAAGAGCAAATGTGAATGTGCAATCATCTTTCTGTATCAAAAACCAGGATAGGAAAACCTTAGTGAGCCACATTCAATCAATTCAGTCAATTAAGCAAAGAGAGACAGAGA
>PVIJ01001955.1:5829-177559 GCA_004024925.1 Scalopus aquaticus
TCGGCAGCGGCGACGCGAGTTCGACGCCCGGCCGGGGAGAATCCCACATGGCATGGCAGACCTCTCTTGCCTTGCCCGCTGCTCCCCTCAGCAGTGTATTTCTGATCTGCCTGTTCTGCTGCCCACTCCGTCTCTGGTGAACCCTCTCGCCGCCCCACGCCTCTGGCCTGTACCCCAGCTTGTATGTATAAATAAAAAAAAAAAAAAAAAACAAATACTAGAATTGTTGCCACATTGGTATGTCTTTTCAGACTTCTTTCCCTACATGCAATTGTAATCTGTTTTTCTGCTTAACAATGTATTGTAAACATCTTTCTGCATCTGTAAATGCATTTCTTTATCATTTAAACAGACCACGTAGTATTTCATTATAGGAAAGTAATATTCACTTAGGCAATCCTTTGTTGTTAAATATTTAGTTTATATCTTGCTTTTCACCAGAATAAAAAAATGCTGCATCTTAACAGCTTAATTTTTGTTTATATCTTTAATTCCTTCAGATAAATTTCTAGAAGTGGAGTTGATGATTTTAAGTGCACTTAGATTTCAAGGGCATTTTATTTTATTTTTGTAAATATATATTTTTATTGTTATTTATGTCTTTTACATTTTGTATTCCCCTTGGGTAGCCCACCACCAATTCACCCGTGATCCATCTCCATGGTCCCTTGTATTCTTTTCTATTCCATTTTGTGCCCTTTTCCTTCCCTCCCTCCGCCTCCCCCCCCCAGCACTGATTGTCTCTCTCCCACCCAGCCTCCCTATAGTCCTGTTATAAGTGAAACCATTCAATATTTTTCTCTTTCTTTCTGGCTTATTTCACTGAGTATGATCCCCTCTAATTCCATCCATGTCGCTGCAAATTGCATGTGTTTATCTTCTTTCCATGCTGAATAGTATTCCATTGTGTAACCTTTTACCCAACTTACTCACCCCTCTCTCCTCTCTGTCCCCATATTCCAAAAGTCTATTTTTGTTTTATTTATTTCATCCATTTGTTTGTTTCTCTATATGTCACATATGAATGAAATTATACAGTGTTTTGTCTTTCTCTACTTGACCTCTCATTGATATTCATTCCTTCACCTCTCCTTGATATATTCTCCAAATGTGTTGCATTCTTGATTCATATATATGAATTAAACACTAGGTTTAATATTATAGATAACTGGCACAAATTTCCTCTTGACCTAGGTAGATGTTTTTTTCTTAGCAAGTTTCTATCCAGAATTGGAGGGCTTCTTGTGTATTTTCTGCATGTAAATCACCTGTTATCTGACCTGTTCACTCTAAGGTGCTGCATACTTGAAGAAGTAAGGCAAATTATGGAAACCCTACACCCCTTTTATGAAATAAATCCTACATTGAAGGTAGTAGATATTAAAAGCCTCAGGTTCCAGATTAAATATCCCAATTTATTACAAACTTGGGAAAGCTATTTAAACTCCCCTGTGTGCCTTGCTCCTCATCTGAAAGTGGTGAAGGAATACCTAAACTCTTTTATTACCTTACTATTTCCTGTTAAATGAGATTTATAATGACATTATGCACATACATAATTTAGAATAGTGCCTTGCACACATGAAACATTCACTAAACACTGCTGTTCTAATTCTTATTGTCATTTTTATTTTCATCCTGCACAGAGACCATGTACTTTTTAACTTTCCTTCTCTGTCTGTAGCAATGTTTCTTCCAGACAATGCTTTCTCCAGAAACTGCAAAATTATCTAAAGTTTGGTTCCCTTTACTTTCTGTTCTATCATATCTGAAACTAGTTTCCTCATTGACAAAATAAGGATAAAAATAACAACAGTTTAATTAGAATACACACAGTATTTTAATTTTGTAAAATGCTTTGAAAATTGCTTGGCATGTATTACTATGTAAGTGACAGATTTTATATATATATATATATATATATATATATCTGTATACATATACGCACATACATATTTGTATTTATAGCAGGTTAGTCTCTTATGCCTTTTATTATCTTCATCTCTGATTTTATGTTTATTAGACTCATCCAGATTCTAAATATGTCTTTGCTTTTTTCTTCTTCTAGGCTTACCTGCCTTTAGGAGGTTTCTGCTCTCACCTATAATGCTGCCACTAGAATTACTTCTTTCGAAACTCACTTCAGAGCCTTGAAAACACCCTATTTAATTTTGGAATCCTGTCCCTGTCCCTGTTGGCTTCTTCAATGGTAAATGGACTATACACTATTAACCTCCTAATTTGTGCCACTAATTCTATTTTATTCTTGCAAACGTCCACAGGTAAACACACATTATTAGTATTCTTTTTACATGTGACAGATTCAAAATAATTAAATAGCTTTTCTATAATACACAATCATTAAGAATAACAATAATTCTAAATCCAGATACATCTGATTTCAAACATACCATCTGAATCCTGAAAGTTCTTCCCTAATCAATTGTTTCACACTACCACTAAATACCTTATCCTACTACACTGTATATAACTTGTGTAAGTAGTTTCCAGTAATATTATTTACTGTCTCTTAGAGGTCCTAATTACTTTGATTTTTTTTTCATTATATAGGCTTTGTTACCTTATTCCCATAGCACTTTATGTCATTTAACTTGTGAACTCTCAAACATGAATTGTTAAAGGGAAGAGTGAATCATTTTCCATGCTTAGTTCCCAAGATTTCTCTTTGAAAAAATATGCCCAAATATTAGCTTACTTTAAATAATTGCCCATAAAAAGTTTACTTCCATAAACTTTATCTTGAAAAAAAAAAAAGAACCTGCCAAGTTAGACTACACGAATAACTCATTTACAATTATTGAATAAATGTTTAAATCACCAGAGGTTGTATCATTATGGTTATTATTTGGGAATTGTTTGTCTTCTATAATATGAAGTTATTCTCAAAGGAATACTGATTAGAATAGAAACCAGATGGTTTTTCAAGACTAGTCTGAAAAAAATGATAAACAAGTAGAAAACTAATATAAGAAATGACCTAAGGAGGTTTCTAGAAACTTGAAGCATGGATATTATAGAAAAAGAGAGAGAGAGAGAGAGATAAAGAGTGGAAGAGAAAAATGTAGAGAAAAGAAGAGCAGGATAGGTAAGATAACTTCAAAAATCAAAATAGAACAAAAAATTCATGAATCTTTGTAAATATTTGGTATTGATAAAGAAATAATGTAATTTAATAATTTTATATGTAAACCAAGAAAGTTTAAAACAGGACAAGATGGTTTCTCTGTCTAAAAGAAATAAATTAAATACTAACAAGACGAGGAACACTGTTGAAAAAAAAATCCCTCTTAAATTTGAAATACAACATGTTCTGGGTGTGGTAAAATAATCCAGAATTTTATATTTTTTCATCCCTTTCTTCCATCTTTTCTAAGGGATAAAAAGAAGAATAATGTTTTTGTTGGTTTGAGGTTGTTTCCTGGTTTTATATTTGATTATAACAGAAATAAAGTATTTTTATTACCACAATATGTCAACATCCTGGTGGAATAGAATGGAATGGAAGACATGAAGAAGACAACCAAGGGGAGGGAGAAGTACTTAATAAATAATTTCATTACCATTTTTGAATTAGCCTGTAATCACCCTTTAGTTACACTAAGAAACTAGAATTATCCTCTTTAATTTTATTTATCCAAGGCAAAAATAATGAAATGAATGTCATCCTAATAAATCATCCTATCTTATAATACTTTAAATTATGGTAAATTCTCATTTATTTGAAGTCCTTTAATTCAGAATTTGTTACCATTCAGTAGAGTTTGGATTATAACATATTTTTGCTCTGCAGACATTTCTAAGACAGTGCAAGTAGGCTAAATCAGTTGTCATAAAAAATTTAAAAATATTTAGAAAAGAAACCTATCTTCAAATAACTATCAGTGTATCATAACCACATTTGCAGACAAGATGATAAACTATTTCTATATTTTTCTTATTTAATTAAGCCAGGTTCCAGTTTAATTTATTACACATATAGTACAGGTCATTATAAAATAGTATTTAAAATATGCTATAATTTTTATTTTTTACAATTCAGCAATTTCCCATGCTCATGAAACTGTGTTTTCAATTTATAAGCTACTTACTCTAGGAAATCAAAATTATAATCAAGTGTACCCAAAACTTTTATTAGAGAGAAATTAATCAGTTTTGTCCTGTTATTCTGGCCACTATCAAATGACTGATAAATCGCATTTCCCCCCCCAAATTCACCAATTTCTCTTGTGATTAGGTAAACACAATTTAGATTTCAATATATATTGTGGTATCATATACCGACATGAATTACTCTACAAAAATTTTCTATTAGCATATTTCCATAGCAGGAAATGTAGAAAATAGAAGCAATTTCTGTTACTTTGTCTTAACACTCTACCTCAATATCTTATCCTTTAGCTCTCAGAAGGATCTCTCCTGACTAGAATACAACCACCTTCCTTTCTTCCCTCCTTTCTGTTATTTGCTACCATAGTAATATATTATTTTCCTCTTGTAATATCATCAGACTTTTCTACATTTTTATTATCTGTCTCCTCCTCCATAATTTAAGTTCCATGAAGTCAGAAACCTTTCTTATCTTATTGAATAGTATATCTCTATTATATTGCATACTACCTAAATACATAGTATTAATTTATTCTGAGTTAACAGAATAAATAGGACTGAGAATTTTATTGCATTATTGAAAACTCAATATGCAAAATTACAAAGGAAATGTCTGATTATTGCTTACATGACTCTTGGGTCCCTCACGAAACCTGAAGTTATAAGAGGGAAGTTACAAGAGAAAGTTATGGGTAGGGCGGAGGGAGAGAAGGTAGAGTAAGAGAGGACTTGTAAGGAGGATTTCTTCTGTAGTTCCCTTCCCTACCAAAAAATGTGGGGAGTAGGTGAATCTCCCTTCACCCCAAACATAATGAGAGAACCCACTGTTTGGGAGTACTGATGATGACAAAGGATGTTAGGGACAGAAGTTTGCATGTTAGAAAAATAAATATAGATTTTTATTCTGTAAAAATGGGAGTGTTACTGAGGACGTTTGAGCCAAAAAAATTACATGATCACAACTGTGCTTTAGAAAGATTAATTTGATAGCAGCATGTACAATGGATTGGAGGTAGGGAAGAGGAGAAAAAAGGAGATGGATTAGGAAAAAAAACTGACAAGAGAGATAACAATTACTTGACTTAGTAATGTGAAGATGATACTAGATAGGAAGAAACCAGTGTGGTGGTAGAATTGATTATTTTTTGAATTGGCTAGAGAAATAAGGATTTATTATGACCAAAGTGAAAACATGATTAATATTTAAAGATAGCAAGAATGTCATTTTGAAAAGAAACAAGAAGTACAAACCTTTTTCTTATGCATGAGTTATTTTGTAACCACCAGTTTTATACAAATCTGTATTATACCAGATATGTGGCCTTCTCTAAATGTATCCTCACGCTTTTTAAAAAGATTGGACTCTATATCACTTCCTCTCCTTCTTTAGTATTATAAATATCTCTATTCTGCCTCCTTTTCCAATTGTTGAAAAGTTCTGGTGCTAAACTATGGCTTCAAAGCCAATGATTAAAAAATTAAACCAACTTTGTTATTAATGTGTTGACAGCCAAGAAACACTAAAACATGTTCATCACCAGTTTACCCCTCATTTTCCTGCTTTCTATGTAGACAATTAATATAGAACCAAATAATAACAATTAAAACAAAAAAGCACAGGGTCTTTGTACTTTTCACAATGTTCTCCTCCACGTCCTTATAACACTTTTCTCCACAACCTTAAAAACTGTCTTCACAACCATATAACACTTACAACTTTTAGACTGGCACCAAGTTGTCAAAACCAGGCACTAATATAAAGCAATGGATTAAGGAGATTGATTCTTTGCTAAAGTTAGGCATTGATTTAAGGGTAGGCAAGGTAATCAAGAGTGAATTATATATATCTTCATTATATAGACATTTCCAAATAGAAGAAAAAAAGCAACTGGACATCTTCCTCCAAATCTAAAGTTACACAGTAATTTATAAATTAATTATATAATATGTAGTAAATTAATACAATATTTTGAACTTTAGTTTTAGATTAGCATTTCAGAGAACTTTTTATAAATGGAAAATTAAAAGAAAACAAATTTTTATAGACTTAGAGATACAAAGATTCAAGTTACATTTGTAAACTGGGATATTTATGTAGCTGAGTCACAAACATACCACAATTTGGAGCATATGACTCAGACTTCATATCTTATATACAGTTACTTTAAAATGTTAGGGCATTATGCCAAGAGTAAGCACAAAGTTTATACAACTGAAGATTTATAGAAACTCCAGGCTTGCTTAATTACTTCTGGGATTTACTCCAGAGTTTAAACCACTGTATTTGACCAGGTCTATCAAGTTTGCACTCCAGCTTCCTATTACACTTAGAATAAACCCAAACTCTGATTACCATGACCTTCAAAGTTCTTTATGATCTGGCCCTTGCCTACTTTTTCAGTTTTACTTCTCTCTCACTATTCTCCCCAGTACTCATATATTTCTATCCCACTGGCCTTCTTTCAATTCTTAGAACATACCAAGGTCATTCCTGTTCCAAGGAGCTTAAAGTTACCTCCTCAGATAAACCTTTCCTAGTTAAAGTAGGTTTCCCTATCCATTTTATCCCTTTATCCTTCCACAGCTTCCACAGCTATATCCTTCCACAGCTTCTTTGTCTCCTAATATCCCCAATGCTCCACACCCACAGCATCATAGATCACTTGTTTATGTTTGTACTCTCACTGGAATGCATACTCTGTAAAGGGCAAACATTGCCTTCAGAATATTCACCGTTGTATCTCTAAAAGTCTAGGACAACATCTGGCACCAAGCAGCTATTTGATAAATATTTGTTAAGTAGATTAATCAAGGAAGTAAGTAATATAGGTTGTATGGCATGACCCAAAGTTGACGTCAAATTTATGGAATGGACTGACAGAAGAAAAGATCAAGCTAAATCCATAGGGTGAAGAAGTAGATATAAATCTTACACTATAATCTCAAATATGAAAGAATAACACATAAATTTAAGTCTATAAATTAAACTAGCTTTAAATTTTGAGAATTTCATTCTCCCAGTTGGTAAAAAACTTAAGCTCAATTATTCTTTGGTTCCCTCTTCTGATTCAAGTTAGGACAGAGTTCAAAGGTTTACTTACTCAGGACCAAGACAAGGGCTTTCAACTGTCAAGTCATTTGTCTACTCTGGCTACTTCTGGGTATTCATTGACTCTGCCTAAACAGTTTTTTTTTTTAGGTCTGTGCTCCTGGTAGTTTCCAGATTTTTCATAAAAAAAGGGGAAATCTTTATGAGGGATGCTTATGGCCCCACCTGCTTAGATACAATAGGTGGTCCTTATTCTTGGAAATTTACTGCTTCTGCTGTGTGCTATAATGCAACCAGAAATATAGGAGCTTTGCTATCTAAATTGATTTTTCTCTATGTTCTCTATGTTCCAGACTCTACCTTCCTGGATCGTTTCTCAAACTTTCATGTTTCCTTTCTTTTCAAGGCACTTAGTACAGCCCTTTGAAGTGAATTTAGGATTTATCCAAGTCAGGAAATTACATGAGTTTTCCAACCTATCTTTTCTTTCTGATTACAAAGCTTGGCAATGTTTTTGAAAACATAAGGAACATACAAAAAATATGATAAATGAACACAATATAATATTTTATAAAGTTATTCTTCTAATAGAAGCAGGGAATATAATACTGATGACTTTAACTCTTCTACTTAACATACTATTGGAACTTCTGATTGCTTTAAGGATAAAGCTCAAACTCCTTAATGTAGCCCACTGGAATCTTGCCTTTCCAGCCTCTTGGTACACCACAGTCCCTCTCATTCTACCTTAACTAGATAGACACTGGTGTTTTGTTGCTGAAAAGGACTTCCTCTCTTTCTACCTAGCATCTTAGCATATTTACAGCCACCTCTTCTCCTGATTAACTTCCATGCATCCTTCAAATTGCAACTTTACTAGCATTTTTTTAAGGGAAACTTTCCTGTCATCTACTGGAGACATTAATAGTAGTATGTATTAAAATAATTGTCCACTATGGTTAATTCTTTCATAAGATGAGAAATACAAGGATTAACTACATTGAAATACCACTTTTACCTGTCAGATTAACAAAACAGCTTGTTTTACAGTATACTATATTACCAACAGGAATTCTTATGTACTGCTAGTAGGATTGTAAAACAACACATGTAGAGGGTAAGTTGACAGTATCTGTATATAATGGCATCTAATAAATATAAAGTTCATAGATCACAATTTCATATTAAATTTTGTTTTCAATTTTACACTTACCCCTATATAAATAAACACATAAATGATTTGATCCAGGCAGTCTACTTCTAGAAATCGGTGTTACAGATATATTTTCACAAGTATGACACATTTGTAACTTTATTCACTGCAGCATTTTTTTTTGTAATACAAAAGTATTGGACAAAATTAAATGTTCATCAATAGGCTACTCAACTACATTGTGAAAAGCTTACCTAACAAACTATGCAGTTGGAAAAAAAAGTGGGGAAATTTTCCTAAAAACTGAAATGGGAAGATTTTCTATTTTTATTAAGTAAAAATATAACATTGAGAACACTGTACATGGCATGCTACCTTTTTTATAAGAAGAGGAAAAGTAAAAAAAAAAATGTATATACATATATATCTAATTTGCTTATATATGCATAAGGAAAGTGTATAAAGATACATAAGAAACTAATAACAATGATTACCTATATTTTGGGGGAAGGATGGGACATAAGAGGAGGGAAGAATATAAATTACTGAAAATATTTAATGATGGTCTCTTCTATTGATTATGTTATACATACTTAAGAATGTGGCACTGCCTTAAATTTTATTATTCAAGTGGAAAGTCATTAAACAAAAGTTATTTTCTGCCTTTTTCTCTTCATGAAATAGAGACATAATGGAGTTTGCTTAAGGAAAACTTGGTGGTTCATCATTATTTTAACAACTACTTATGTTTTCATGATATTCACTGAAACAGATTCCCTGTATTCTTTTCATATATTCTACCCCCAAAGTGTTAGTTAGACAAGTGTTAGGAATTGCTTCTTTTTGAAGAATCCTGAGTGTTAATCTTTAATCTTTTTTCAAAAGTCAACTTTTAGGAATAGCTGCAAGAATCCTTTGTTTATAGATTTAAAACGCAACAGATAGAGGTGTTCCCAATTAAAAATGAAGTTAACTCAATTTAGAAGCAACAAAAGAGACACTTCTTCAAAGTGTTTTTGTGCTTAGTCTATCACTAGATATACATTAAAACAAGAGCAATAAGTGCTTGTCAATGTTATTACTACTAAGCACTTCAAAAATAAACAGAGGGTTATCCAATTTAGAGATACTCAATGTTACTCTTGGTTTCTGCTAAATCTCTCTAGAAGTGTAAGTTTAATAAAGGTGTTAGTGAGGTTGAAATGAGGTTCTTTCATTACAGCTGCAGTGAAAGAGGTTGTGATCCCCACTTCTATTAATTATTCTCCATTAAGGAAGCTGATAATCAGAGAATTTAAATATAATTCCTTAGCTATGATTAATCCAATCATTAATATTACTAGGATCATTTTTTTCAAATGTGATTTTTAAACCAGTGTTTAATAAATAGCTTCTAATGAACTTAAAGTGCATAGATCAAAATTTCTATCAATTTTGGTTCCAATTTTACAGTTACCCCTACAGAGCAGATTTTAAGACGGGACAAAGTCTTTATTCAATTAAAAACTATCCATCTTTTATATTAAAGACATGAGAATTTAATTAGTAAATATTAATTTATCTGTTGATCACTTACTTAAAACCATGGGGTCAGTTTGGAATAGAGGGGTTCAAAGCACTTGAATATCTTTAAATGTGAATTGGCTATTAATAATTTACATTTATTTAGAATGAATATCCAAGTCCCACAACTTCAAATACTGTTCATTATTGTTGCCTACCAGATGAACAGGGGTATTAATCAGAGTAGAGTATCTTCATACTTCCTTTCTTCCTCTTTTTAGGGAAATAGATAGAATATTTTGTAGCCATCTAGCTTTCAACAGATGAAATTATAGAAGGCTGTTTTCTAATCTTAGTTAATAAGTTTAGAAATTTCAGTATCTCATAATTTAGTATTTTTTATTCTTAAAGAGTAACAGGGCAGGTTTAAACTATTATGTGCTCTTGATTTTGTTCCCCAAAAACATATAAAGGGAAATCTCATAAGCTTAATCCAATTGACTGGACAATTTCCTTTGCTAGTTGGTCTACATGCACCACCTGGTGGTAAAGTAGTGCATTTCAAGTGTGTGTGTGTGTGTGTGTGTGTGTGTGTGTGTGTGTGTGTGTGTGTACTATTAAAATGGGAAAGAGAGTTTTAACATACATTTGCAAAGACTGACTTAGATTAACAAGGCAGTTATTTTGCAACAAATATCTAATAGAACTACAGATAAGCTAGAACAGGAAGTTAAAAGAATAACCTATTTTAGAATTTAAAACAGCTTTCTTTTCACATTAATACAGCTATAACTCTTATGATTTTCTCCCTCAGTTCTAAGTTAGCATTTATGTATAGTGCTAATGTTTGTATTGCAGCCAAAGTAAAACACTGAAAGCCACTTAAAACCAGGTGCTTTTTGAAATTTTGAATTAAAAAAAAATTTTAAGAATAGTAATTTTGAAATGTATTCTCTTCCTTATGTATTAGTAGTTAGCATAAGTCACAAGTTCCAGAATTTTAAAACTACAAGGCACTATAAAATCATTTAGGCTAATACACTAATTACACAAATGTATCTAGCAGTTGAGACTCAGCAACATCAAGTGACCTGATCAAGGTTATCCTAGTAATTAGTGTCCCAATTTAAGAAACTAGATCTTCTCACTTTCAGTCTAGGAATATGAGAGATAAAATTTGTACTCACAGGCAATGATGAATTATTTCTATATGAAGAGATATACCCTTAATTCAACTGTATAGTGCTTTCAGACACTAAGTTGTGAGTTAATATATATTAGTAGTTTTATTCCAACATTCTAAGTACAAAAGAGTAACAGTAGATACATGTATCATAACTCTATGGAAAGGATTTTCTAGCAGAAAATTCATTTTTTATATATGTTCAAAGGAGTATTTTTTTAACATATATGCAATGCTACATTGTAAAGACAGTCTAAAAAATTCTTTCCTTTTCTAACTGCTTCAGAATTAAAGATCTGCTTCCACAAAGTAGGTATCCACTTGTTGATTTAAGAATAAACCATGTTCATAGCTCCCTCTCATGACCACTGAATGAATACTATACAAAAGTCTCCTCTTACTCTCGCTGTTGTATTCAACTAACAGCTCACTGGTTAAGTTTTAATTGCTTCCAATGAGGTCAGCAAAGGTATTTATCGAAAAGCCCTGAATAAAAGGCTCCACGCGCATGCACACACACACACATACACACACACATGCACGCGTGCGCGCACTCACACACAGAGAAAATCCTCTTGCCTGTTGATTTATGGAAACAATTATGATTCTGCTGGAGAATTTCTCAGCTGAGAAATAGTTTGTAGCTACAGTAGAGAGGCTCAAGTTGCACAAGGCAGACAACAGACATGGAATTCTTGTGTATCCAGCTGTTATCAACAGAACAAGTAAGTTACTGTTATTTGTCTTTAAAAAATTATGTTTAATGTTTTCTAGTAGTTTATGTCTTTCTCTGGTTTTAGTACTGAGGGTGAAAGTAAAGTTACCAGATTTTTGAGCCATGTAATTATCTATAGTAATTCTGCTGTAGAACTTACATAAAGATAAGGCTGAAGTTTTCCAGAGCAATCTTGACATTTAACTTGAGAAATGTGGGCAGTTCAGCAGAAAACAATTTTGATTTCACAAACATAAAAGCATATAACAAGGAAATCTAGAGAAAGGAGTTGTACTTTGTTAGAGTAATTTTAGATCTTAGTGAAATCAATAGCTTTAATTACAGGGTGTTTCTTAACAAACAGCAACTGGAATGAATGGCACAATCATATTCTGATTTGCCTCTATGAATGCATAACTTTTACAAATCTATACTGCATGGTAAAGATGCTGAAATTCACTGTGAAAGCTGTTTTAAATGTACCTTCACAATATATACTATGCTGTATGTTACAATACTATTTATCCACTGAAATTTATACATATTATTTTTCATTTTCCTTTCTCCTCCCCTCCCCATTCTTAATCTCTCATTAGAAACAGAAGTCTAGTAGCAAACAGTGTCGCAGCAACTGAGCTTATTACAACCTGTTATTATAAGGATATACCAACACAGAGTTATTTAAGGAGGACTCCTGTATTGTTATCAGCAATTAAAAGATAAGGCTAACATTCTGGAAAGATCAACTACTCTTTTAAATATATCTACAAATCACAGATAGGAAAAGGTCAATGACCTAGAAGCAACAAACAACTCAAGATTTAATTTTCATTATGTTATTCATGAACACCTGGAGCACTACACTATAATGCGCAAATGGATACTGACATGGATCCTGCCAACTTTGCTCTACAGATCATGCTTTCACATTATCTGTCTAGTGGGCACTATATCTTTAGCTTGCAATGACATGACACCAGAGCAAATGGCTACAAATGTGAACTGTTCCAGCCCCGAGCGACATACAAGAAGTTATGATTACATGGAAGGAGGGGATATAAGAGTGAGAAGACTCTTCTGTCGAACACAGTGGTATCTGAGGATTGATAAACGAGGCAAAGTCAGAGGGACCCAAGAGATGAAGAACAACTACAGTAAGTAATATTTTTTATTTATAGCACTGTTTATAAATCTTAACATCTATAAAGGATGAATTTTTAAGTGCTATGCTTTCCCATTTTCCTTTTCTTGAAAAACAATAAATATCACCTAATTTCTCTAACTTGGGATAGTTGACCTATGTTCCTAAAAATATCTTCTGGAAAAGAGCAAATCTAAAAATTCTCAAGAGTCAAGCAGGATATAAATGTATTTACACTGAAATATGATTTATTGTTTTCTCTCAAAATGCATTAGGGACTCTAACACAGGACTCAGTAGACAATCAGTAAAAACTACTTATCACTAGTTTGAGGAATTTTTTTGAACAATTTTATTTCACTTGAAAGAATATTTCTGTGATGCAAAAATATCTGTTTTCAAAAACATTCAATAAATTGTGCAATTATATATAATTATAAAATAGAGGGCAATCTGTGTTATCTTCATCTATTCCTATCATAATGAACTTGTATTAGAATGCTTAACTATCTATGCAGAAAAATAGGTTCCTCCTAACATTTTCTTTATCTAAATCTTCCATATACTAAGAATTCTGTTACCTTAAGAGAGAAAATCAAAGTGAGTTGGAGGAGATGTTAATTCCTTGATTTTCAATTAACAAGCCCTCTGTTTCCCTCAAGAACCAGTTATTCTTTTCATCTTGAAATATCAGTGCTGGATTTATCATCTAGCAGTTTGATTAATAACCAATTTAAGTATTATTAAATTTGACATTAAAACTTTAAATACATAAGTGAAAATACATTTTGTTTGCACTACTGGCAGTTGAACGATGTTACTACTACTCCATTCCACAAAACTATGTTTGCTAAAGTCAATTGAAAGAGAATGAACAGGGATGATAGTGTAAACATTTGTGTAGTACAGAGCCATGACTGCAATGAGTATTTAAAGCTTCTGTTGCTTGTTTAATAGATAGTTCATTCTAAACTAATGAACCAATAAATGAGAATTTGAGGAATCATGTTTCCAAAATGAAAATAAGAAGTTTTTTTTAAAGCAATACAAACATAAACTTTCCAAGTCATTTAAAATGACTTGTTAAGTTGTAGTTTTATTATTATTATCATTAATAAAGTTATCATGTTAGCTCTAGGATATTGTTATGATTATACTAAAGTTTAGCTAAAGAAATAATTATTTGGAGAAAGGCTTGTGGGTACCCACTTCTATGTGAGCAACAGGATTTGGCTTATAATCATTTCATTGAAAAGTTATTGCAATCTATCATGAATGTGGAATCTGGTAAAGAAGACAGAAGCAGCTAGGTGGATGTTATGACACAGAAGTACAATCCCTGTTAGTGAATGACTTTGGAACAATCTCTTAGTTTTTCCAGATCTCAACCTTTCCAACTGTAAAATTGGTACAGATGATCACCCAGGCATTTCTAGTTCTTATAATCTATCCTATTCTAAACCACAGAATATATAACATAAATGTAAAAAGCTAAGTACTCATTGTACAATTACCACACACACTGAATGGTAAGAAAGTATTATCTTAATGGTTTCAGATTATGGTAATAAGGTTATCAAACCTAAACACTGTTGAATTCTATTTGCTGACTAATTCCTTTTTGAAGGCTTTTAGCAAATAATGAAAAAGTAAAAAATTAGATGCAAAATCCAGACATGCAAGTTAAAATATGTGAAGTTGAAGACATTGCATCTAGGTTAAAGAAGTCCAGGTACAAAGAAAATACTCAACAGAATTTGTTTAAAAAGCAAAAGAAGAGAAACTTAAAGTCAAAAATGAGAAAATTACAAAACTGTTTACATTCCTCCATCGTTAGTTGAAGTAACAAATGAATAAAAGATGTTTCCTTACTATTTTCATGAACATGAGAGTAACTGGATTGTCTACTAGATGGAAATACAGCAGAATTCAAAAAGTAGGAAAGATCAGAATCGAACTCCAAATTTCATTTCAATGTTCCAAGGCCTTAAATTTGTGTACAGGTTATTAAACATTATTCTTTGGAGTCTTTTAAGATTTTAGTATCTTAGAGGATAAAATTTTGGGTGAAAATTTAGATGTCAGTCATGTGAAATATAATTGTTCTCCTCTCAGTTACCATAAGAAAGTTCCCAGTCCATCCTCATAATTTTACTTTGAATGTAAGGCAAAGTGATTCAAAGTGCTAATGGTCTTTGAAGGACTGCCTGCCCCACCAGGAAAAGCATAGCTCCTTAAAACAAATTGTTAAGATAAAGAACTGGAGTGAGGAGGTGAAACATCTGGGTCTATAATTCTGCTTCTAGAAGGTGTTGGGCTGGGGTAGGTAGATGGAAAGCTTGAAGGAAGGGAAGGGGAGTGGTAGGCAAGTGGATAAGAGAGCTCCAATTTCATATCTTTAGGAAATTAAAATAATTGCTTAAGCTACCAAAGGTTGTGGGGATCTCACTTCAGTTTTATACTAATGATAGTGCTGTCTTGGGAAATATTTGAAGTTTAGCATAGAATAAGTAAATTGCAGAAAAAATACACGAAGGAACCCAATAGAAAAAGACTTTTATTAGTAGATATATAAGCAAGACCCATGCAAATTTTGGAATTCAGGAGAGGCAAAAAGATATTGGGCCACATTTCTGACTCTTGAGGATAGAGAAACTGTAATTGGAAAACTGGGCCTGGGATTGCACACTATTCTTGCCCAGGAGGCGAAAACCTTTTTTTCAACTTGTTCTCCATGTGTAGTCTTACAGTAGGTTTCTAAGTGATAAAACTGGAACCTAAACTGAATTAACAATAAGGGTAATAAAAGCATTAAACAGTCATCCAAAAATGAAATAGATATTCATTTCTCTGCAGAAGAACATTGATAAAGGGACAGGGAATGGATGGCCCACAACTTCCACTTCTGGATACTTCCACTACTGTGGTCAGAATTCTCCCCCTGGGGACATGGCCAGAGGGTGAATTTAGATAGTTGTTGGACCAGTCAGTCCATTAGCAGACAGAGCCAATCACTCTACACCTGACAGAAATAACACTGCTATTTAAGCTGGGAATTGAGGTGCCGATTGAGAGATGGCAGCAGTGCACTGGGCAACAGACAACCGTCCTGAGAGACAAATGTGGAACAGAGAACTCAGTCCCTCAGGATTTTTTTCTTATTTTTAGTATCCAATTACTAAACAGTTTTGTTCTTCCCAACAACAATCACTATCACCTATTCCTTTTAAGAAGAAATCCTGAATGCCATAAATCACTGATTCAAGAAAGAGTATAGCTCACTAGTTACAATTAAGCATTGTAAATTCCATAGCAAGAAAGGGTTAGCCATTCTGAAAATTGGCCAATGATTTAGCAATATTCTCTTTTGGATTGTTAGACTGTGACGGGATATGGCTTAACAATTGGCAAAAAGCAAATAAACACAGTGTTGTTGGATTTGACTTTGGCCACAAAATCTTCAGCAACTCAATTGTAAACAATTCTTTGGATAAGCTCCTACTCAACAATAATCTCTGCTAATGGTTAGCAAATATACATATTATCTCTAAAATGGAGGTGGGAGCAGTAAATGGAAAAGATAGTCAGTCAATTATACTGCTTAAGATGTTTAATATGAACTCAAACATCATGCACCATTTTCAGAGACCCTGTATTTTAATTTTGGCATAAAATAAAAGGATCACCATTAGAAATTAAAGCAGAAGATGGTAAACTTGAGTTATGCTCTAAACAGTTCTTAGCAAAATATCTAAAAGAACAATAATTCACATGGTCGCAATAAAAATAAGAACACCAGGACAAACAAACTTAAAAAAATAGCCAATGAGGAACAGATCTATGGAGTAGAATCAAAATTAGAATTATTGATAGAAAGGAATCCTGCAGAATTGTTGACCCTTAAGTTACCATTCATTTAAGTTGTTAAAACTTTAAATTATGAAAAATGGGTAAACTACTGGGGAGCAGATTTGGAAATAATAGTTACTCCTTGAAAAGTTTAATATTAAGGATTACTTTCTTCTTTTTGGCTAACACACATGCTTGGTACTTAAGTGTTAACAACAGTTTATTGCCACAGGTGCATTATTTATTTTGTAATATATTTCTCATTTCTATATCACTTCTATATTAATCCAGAGTATCTGATCATGATTTTTTGACTTGGTTGTATTACAACTTTTCAGCCTATAGTTCTAGGGCTTTCAGAAACTTAAATAAAATGGAGAGAATGCAAAAAGCCTATTTTTAGATCTACAGAAGGGGTGTCCTTTTCTAGATTTATCTATTTCTCAGCCTTGGCTAAATATTGTAATCACATGGAGAACTTTAAAAAATGTTGATGCCAGGTCCCATACACAAAGTTTCTCATTACATTGTTTTGGGGGGAGCTTGCGTATCAGGAACTTTGAAATTTCCCTAGATAATTCTGACTTGCTGCCACAGCTGACTGTATTAAGGGGACCACAATACATTGCTAGAGAAAACGTCTCAATTAAACAGCAATCTGTGAAAGTGTGGGGGAGCCAGGCATCAGCGTTTGTTAAAACCCTCCAGTGATTCTAACTTGCACCTCAGGTTGAAAACCTCTATTTAATGGGATCAAGGGTTCTGGGTCAGCCTGGATCCTCTCAGGTGTCCTGGGTATGTTTGGGAATCCTTAGAGGCACCCAGAATTAACATAAACCCTGGAGGGTTTTGAAATGGACTTATCAGGAATGAATCTTGGAATTATGCATTGAAGATGTTCTGGGTACATTTGACTTCTCTGACAAATCTTAATGGCTCTAGCATTTGGTGCACTAACCTGGAAATGCCTGTGATGACAATTCTATAGCTACTATGTAAGATATCTTCTTTGGTGAATGGGTTTGTTGCAGGAAAGAATAGATCCTGTGTAATAGACTCACAATCACCTACAGGTCTGAATTTCTTCTGACACTTTCAAGGGCTACAGTAGGGGTCCTGGAACACAGCTGTAAATGCCAGCTTACTTGGCACCATAAGCCTACAAAGATCCCTCTAACCCCTGCCCAGGATACACAAATTTAGAGATTTAATTGACTTTATTAAATGATCCATTAATCACACAGTGTTTAGGTGCTGCCAGGACTTACACAAAATGGAGGGTTTTAAATAATAAAAAAAAAACTATGCATTCTCCTATATAAAGTGTTATTGCAATAAAAAGGCAAAATTAAAAAGTTTTTTTTTTTTAAGTTCGGGATTAAGGCAATGTGTT
This sequence comes from Scalopus aquaticus, assembly GCA_004024925.1. Classification (NCBI taxonomy): domain Eukaryota; kingdom Metazoa; phylum Chordata; class Mammalia; order Eulipotyphla; family Talpidae; genus Scalopus; species Scalopus aquaticus. The sequence continues at coordinate 23,943 of PVIJ01001955.1, forward strand.
CTTTCTTTTCCAAGAAGCCTAGTTTTCTTCCTCAAATAATTTTTAGTAGCATAGTAATTTCTTTTATATCACTAATGGAATAAAATACTTTTCTATATTTCAGAAGAAAAGGCAGGAACTGTGTATACCTAGGTAATATAGAGGAAAAAAGACTCATTAAATGAAATGGGCACAGATATGAACTCCTCCATTTTCTAATCTATATCCAATTTTTCTTTTTTAAAAATCCACTTCAGTGAGCTATGACTGATACACAAATGTTGAACTTATTTAACGAATACAACTTGAAGAATTTGGAGATAAGTATACATCTGTGAAACCATCACTTTACATGAGCATATCCATCACTTCAAAAACTTTGCTTCAGCTCTTGTTATTTTTATAATGATGATGATAAAAGCATTTAACCCAAGATCTAGCCTCTTGGAAAACAGTTAAGTATATAGTACAGTATTATAAACTACTGGTACTATACTAAAATAGATCTCTACAATTTATTAATCTTAGTACTTAGTACTTGGTACCCTTTAACTAATACCTCCCTGTTTCCTTCTCCCCTCAGTCTCCAGCAATCACTATTCTACAAGCTACTTCTATGAGTTGGACTATCTTACATTCTGCTTATAAGGGGTATCATGTAGTGTTTGTCCTTTTGTGTCTAGCTTTCACTTAACATAATGTCCTTCAGGTTCATATTCAATCTTTCTAAAATAAAAATATGTTGTAAAATGAAAATACTCTGCCTTTCACATGGTTCTGAAAGCCACATTAGTCACTGAACATTTAAGTTTCCTGACAAAGATTCATATCTAAACATTCGATATTATATCTTTGTACCAAGTCCACTAACAAAGAGCACCATTAAAGTTATTTAGCTAGTTGTGTGAGTGCGTTTGTGTAGTAATATATAAGGACAAAGGGAATAGAGTGGGGAAGGAGAGAGGAGACTTATCCACAGATAGAAATGGCCTTTTAAGTAGATATCATTCTCAGTGGGAAAAAGTTTGATGTATATTGGGGGACAACTGACTCTAGAGGTTCCCTAGTCAACCTCCCCATAGAAAAACATAGTACTTATACTGAGTGGGTGCAATTGTGTGATAGAACCATCAGCTAGTATCCTCCTAAGAATAAATAAGAAGAAAATATCTCTGTGAATTGTAAAGAAAAAGACAAGAGAGGAAAGGAAGAAGGATATTATATTTTAAAAAGTGGACTTTGCATTTGAATCCTTAAATGCAAAGGATTCAAGTACAAAGGAGTCTCTGAAAATATAGCTCTACTAACTTTTTGGATACACTTAAAGAATAGGGCAATGGAATTGCAATGGACACATGGATACAATGGTAGAGGGAGAATTTCGGATATCAAAACCAAACAAAAACAGTGTAGAGAGGTTAAAATGATAATAGATTATTGCAGATGTTACTCAAATAGGAGGTCTGAATCTTTTAGTTAAAAGTGTATCTAAAACTGTAATGATTTTTCCTTATTTATCAGGACTATACTGAAACTGAATTTATCATCATTATTCATGTAAGACAAACGGATTGTGGCCTATTTCAGCATCCTTAAATACCAAACCTATAATGTTCCATTTAAAGTTAGTAATATTTTCCGTTTTATCTGCCCATTTTAACTTTAAATGTAAATGTAGATATCATTGAGAAAATTATTTGAGATCAAATTCAGAATCAACTAGGCCTGAAGATTAGTTTAAGGGGTTTCCAAACTTTTTGGACAACAAAGCACACTTCCCATTCCCACTACCCTATCCACTTTCACTCTTCATTTGTGTAAAACATTTAAATTTCATTAAGTTGCAGCTTAGAAGCTAAGTTAAGGATCTCTCTTTGTATAAGTGAAGAACTAAAACAAGCATCTACTCAGTTGTTACCACATTGTTTGCGGGTAGTTTGTTACTACCAGTCGACGTAAAACGTATAAATACGTTTCCTGCATACAATTTAAAATATTTTTGTAAGCAAAACATTATTCCCATATTACTATTCCTATCAGAAAAGATCACCGCTTTCTTTAAGCCACATAGCTGGTGAGTAGTAATACATTGTTTGCAGGTAGTTTGCTACTACCAGTCAACACAAAACGTATAAATACGTTTCCTACATACAATGTGTTACTCAAATAAAAAGACTATAAAATTGATCTGAACCAGTACTATAGGAATGATCTTGAATTTAAGAATGAACTAAACTTTTTCCAATGTTAAGAGCCTGCATATGATTTTGAACTATTTGGGTGATATTTGGTAATAGATAGTGGGCTGGGTGAGATTTAAGCCTGGTTTGAAGCTACTCTGACCTCTGAGCAGTTTATAGGATTATTTTCCAATTTGAAAGGATGCCCAATAACTATTATTTGGGCAACCTAGAAACTGAACAAAAATATTTCCCATACAGTAACATAAAAATGTTTTTCAATCATGCTGGAATCCTGAAAATCTTATCCTATGTTCCTAAAAACAATAAACTTCGTTTTACTTCTCAAAAAAGTCATTTGAGCAAAAGTTGAAGTTACTGCAATTATATCAATGAAAAACGAGTTTCATTCATTGGACAAACACTTCTTAGAAAATTGAAATCTAGCGTAACTTGAAGAGAAGACTGCAAATCAACAAATTAATTTCATTGTTTTTTAAAGTGGTCGATATTTGAGAATGATTTTATATAGAATTGCTTTCACTAGCCATACATTGCACATTTGCCTTGCCTTAGGTTTCTTTTCTGTTTGTTTGGCAATGCCACTAGAACACCAGTTTTGGAAAGATCAACATCCTGTCTTTTATCTTCCAGTGGTAGAGTAAGCAGCACTTAGCCCAATGTAAGAGGGGAAAGGGAGAAGGACTGATAATTACTCAATGTATTTGTATTTCTCTTTTAAGTTTTTACACCTAAAATTAATTATAGGTAAGAAATAGATAACTAAATTATCATGAAAATTTTATGTTAACAAGAATCAAAAGCCTTGCTGGGATAAAAGAGAAGTACACTTTACTTTTCTTTTATTCTTTATCATTCAAAAACAGAGGCCTCTGACTTAATGTCTTTCCAGTAATTTTAAGGAACTAGTAGAAAAGTTGTTTTATTATAGAAACCAAGGATCAAGCAGGACAGAGGTATCGCTGGTGACACTGGAAGGGTGATTGGTAAGGCCAGTAGCCTGATCCTCAGACAGTCTTGTGGTGTCTTATGGTGTCTCTAACTGTATTTCTGACCACAGACCTCGTTGATTTGAATCATATTGAGGCAGATATAGGGAGGTTACTTGTAAGAAATGGAAAGTTCCTCCCCCCTTCCACCGGCCGCCACACTTGTTTGTATGAATAAAGACGACATCATAACACAACTTCAAAAGATAGGCAGCTTCTGTTATTAATTCAACAAATAGATACCTTTCCTATACCAGACTGAGCTACAGTAGTGTACAAGTCCATAGTCAATGTTTTTAGAGAATTAACAGTTTAGTTGGAGGTAGAGGGTAAACTACAAGTCTGGAGTTGACAAGATTAGAGCACCTGAGGGTGTTGCTTAACTCAACTTGAGGAGGGGAGCATGGAAGTATTTTTCAGAAAAAAACTACCAGAAGCATTAATAAGATGAAGGCGGGAGAACAAATATATTACTTTCAGAGGAAATACCTTATGTATATGCTTGGTATTAAGAGAGATATCAAAGTTGGTAAATGGAAAGTGACTTAATATCTTTAGTTATCAATGTTAAGCTTACTAAGGTAAACTTTTTTTATCCTGTTAAAAATGAGAAGAGTCTTTGTCCTTTATCAATTTTCAGATTTTGTCTGATAATGCTGCTCTGCCAGCTACTTCCTTTAGAGGGTAACATTTTTATTTTTTTTTATTTTTTATTTTTTTAAGATTTATTTTTATTATTTATACATACAAGCTGGGGTACAGGCCAGAGGCGTGGGGCGGCGAGAGGGTTCACCAGAGACAGAGCGGGGAGCAGAACAGGCAGATCAGAAATACACTGCTGAGGGAAGCAGCGGGCGAGGCAGGAGAGGTCTGCCGCACCATGTGGGACTCTCCCCGGCTGGGCATCGAACTCGCGTCGCTGCTGCCGACAGCTCCACAGAGCAGCACTCAACCGCTGCGCCACCGGGGAGGCCCGAGGGTAACATTTTTAAAGACATAATTTAATCTCTGCAGATTGAAATATTTTTCTCGAAAACTGCATCTTTTTCATCTTTTAAAATATCTCATTATTTGATCATAGTTGTAGCCTGCTTAAGTCAGCTTTCTACAAATAATCACTTTAACTGCTTTATTATCATTATGGAGCATTTCCCCCCATAGCAGTCTTTAAAAAGTCAGAAAACTATGGTTTTAAGGCATATTTTAGTCTTTAATACAACAAAATTATGGAATTTAATTGTCCATTCTTTAAGACAACTTTTCCTATTTACTGATTTCAGCTATTTAACCAGGATACTCAGTATTCAAATAGTTGTGCAGTTTTACTCCCTCTAAATCATAAAGCAAGATGTTTTCCCAGTTAGATAAATCTATTGAAGTGTCTCTGTGTCTGAGAAATTGTGTGCAACTCCATTCCTGTACAAATAATGCATTATAAAATTATTTTGGATGTTCAACACAAATGAGAATACTGTCAACTTTGAAAGAAGTTTGGCCAAATTTATGCCTCATATTTTCTTTAACTGGTTTAAAGTTGATCAGAGATGGAATCATCCCCAAAGAAGATGAGTATAAATCTGTGTCATTGTTGTTAAGTTTGAACTTGGATGTAAAATTTTTGAGGTTTTAAAGTAACATTTAATAATTTATCCAGTATTCACATTAATATCACTATTAAAAATGCTATGTAGAAACAAAGTTTTTTTGTGATTGTCATAAATATAATTTATTACATATAAAATTATAGAAGATGCAAGTTTAAACATTTTTTGAGTGACTTAACGTGATCACTTAAATGATGTTAATTCTTCAAAATACATGTGACAATATTGAAATTTGTTCACAACACTTCATTCTATTCTAATTCTCAAAATACTTCTTTGCTGTAAGCTTACAACCACACCATTTGTCTATTTCACAGAAAGAATGAAAAGAGTCTAGAATCGGCCAACTTGAAAGCCGGCTAGCTCTAATTTTGAAAGTATACATAGCCCTATTTAGATGTTATTCATTTTAATTAAGACATTGGCGTTCGAATATAGCTGGTAACAGAAATGATAATGTAAAAAAATTTCTGTGTAATGATTGTTTTCTGGAAATATTTGAGTGAACATTTAACTTACTAGGAGTAGATATTGAATGGTAGCTATTGAATGACTCTGATGAGTTCATCATATGACTAACATCATTATATACAAAAGAACAATAAGTCACATTCAGAATACTGATTTAAGCCTTCCAGTTTCCTTATAGCAAATGTGTTACTAACAGACTGTGAAGGGGAAGAAGAGAGGCATTTTTAATAACATTTTTCTCTACGATGAAAACACAGGTTATTAGTATTATTTTAAGGTAACAAAAATAACTATGTAAGAGGTAAACTTATTGAATGGTTACTGTGTGCATGACACTGTGTTAAATACTTTATTTATATATATATATGTGTTTGTATATATATATATATAAAATTTAATCTTCACAGAAAGCAGAGTTATGCTTATTTTGCACATGGAGCAACTTTGGCTCACAGAGTTAAGTAACTTGCTCTTGTTTCCATAGCTAGTAACTGTCACAGTTGGGATGTGAGCCTAAGTAGTTTTAACTCCAGCACATAGTTTTAGTTATCACCCTATATATCATTTCACTGTCACTGGTGTTATTAAAATATTACACATTAATTTGCACCATGCAGTGAGATAATTTGCATCTGAAAACTACAAACAACTGAAATTGTATTCGTCTAATATGACCTAATGAGTACTTGGCATTATCTTCTCCTTATTAAATAGAAACTTTACTAAAAAATTTCTTCTCCAAAATATCTCCATCTGTCTTCTCTTGAGTTGACACAGAAATCTTCAGTTTATTTTATTTATCAATCACTAAAGGTACAACAAAATTTAATTTGGTTGTATTTTAAACACATTTCTGACAATTATTAAAAATATTTAGACATTTGTTCATTAATAAGTGTCTCCATAATTATTATAGAATATGTACATCTATATAATTTAATTTCAAAGACTAAGTCAGTCATTTTAGGAACACAGTTTCCCTCTCTATAGTCCACTAAATCCAAATAGGAAAAACATTAAAAACAAACGAAGAGGGAGGCAGAAGGAGGGAAGGAAAAGTACACAAAATGGAATAGAAAAGAACACAAGGGACCATGGAGATGGATCACGGGTGAATTGGTGGTGGGCTACCCAAGGGGAATACAAAATGTACAAGACATAAATAACAAAAATATACATTGAAAAAAAACAACAAAAGAAGAGCAGTGAGTTTCTTCTGACAAGCACTTCTTAAGGATAAGCTGAAAAGAAATAGTTTCTTTTGCTCATAATTACTATGTTCTCAATTTATTTTTAACCCTTTTAGGGCTTTAACCAACTGAAATGAAAAGGCAAAAGAAAAGGAATAAAAATGATGAATTAGTGCAGACTATATTGGGTTTTTTTTTAAATGTGATTCCAGGTAAATCATATTATATCTGCTTCTCAATGTCTTTTTAGAAGACTAGTCATATGCATTTGTGACCTGACTGACCTTAGTTTTTTTCAATAACTTAAAATAGCTTAGAATGCTCATATTCTGAAAATTATAGTGACTCTTTCCAGCAACTAGAATATTATTTACTGCTAGAATGATTGAGCATATTCTGTGTGCTACACACTATGTACCATATATTGGCCCATAGATGTGTAAGTAAAGACCTACAATTTGAAAATGTTCAGCTTAGTGGGAGACCAACAGCAATAGATCAATTAAAGAGAATGGGTAACTATGTGGTAAAAAGATATTCATGGAGTTAGGTAACCAGAGTAGTGGGCAGGTAACAGAAATTGGAAGAAGACTCTTAAAGAATATCTTGAAGAACAAGTGGGAATGAACCAGACTAGAGAAGTCAGTAGGGAATGGAGATGGTAGTCAGAAGACAGGGCATCCCTTTCAGGAAAATAGTACATGAGGAAAACTGAAAAGTACGTACGGGAGTCAGCTATTTACATTATTCACAAAAATGGTCTTAGAGTTACAAAATACTCAATTACTTTATAAAAAAAAATTACCCTCTTCTTAACAGTTTTTTTTTTTTGCCAGAACTATCACAACTAGCAAAATTAGTTCATTCACTACTTCGCTCTATCCACTTTATTTATGGATTTATTAATGGACTAGATGGTCAGTTGGAGAAAAGGCAGAAAATCTAAGCTTCACCAATTCACTTATGATTTATCTGTCTTAGTTTATCATGCCAGTAGTGCTCTTTTGTACAAGCATTAATACATGTTATTTACTACATGGGAGCAGACTGATTAGAAAGCGAGAGACAGCATACAACATAGAAGTAAAATTGTGTTAGGCATTATGAGACTTGGGTTTTAATCCTTTTTATTACAGTAACTCACTGAATGATCTTGGGTAAGTATTTAACTATTGTGGGCTTCAGTTTTTTTTTAGTAAAAATGAAGGGGATTAGGGCAGACTACCTGAACAAATGTCAATTGTAAATAGTTACCAGTAGTGTGTGTGTGTGTGTGTGTGTGTGTGTGTGTGAGAGAGAGAGAGAGAGAGAGAATTAGCTATCTACTGTTGCATAACAAATTACACAAAATTTAGCAGCTCAAAACATTTAATTTTAATAAAGTTTTATGAACCCATTTGTTTATACATCTAATACTAACCAGGGGTACATTTTCACTACTTGACATGTATACACATATATCACCTACCCTCCATCAATTTTTTAGTGCCACTGATGTATCACTTTTACCCCCTTCATTCCCTTTTCTTTCCCTCTCCTCTCTGGAAACTACCATATTTTCACAGGATTGAAGAGACATTTTTGTTGTGTTTAATAAGTTTGTTTCCTTTACTTATATTCTAAAAGTGAATGAATCCTTTTTATAATTGCCTTTCACTTTCTGACTTATTTTACTTAGCATAATCACCTCCAGTTCTGTTCACATTGTTGTAAAGGGCATTTTTAATAGCTAAGTAGTATTCCACTGAGTATACCACAATTTCTTCTTTTTTTCAAAATGTCCAAATATATTTAAGGTGAAGCATAAATTATAAAGGTCAAAAAATTTTTATAATAAGAAAAATATAAGTTGAAATGTAAAAATTATATTTTCTTATAATTAATTAAACAATTTTTAACTGAGGTAATACTGGAGTACCCCAATCAGGTATTACCACCATAGTGCACCCACCCATCTTTTACCAACACAGATCACTGTGCTTCCATCTCTCTGTATTCTTCTACCTCTACCCCCTTTGCTGTTTCAGTTCTGTAGTTAGCTATCAAGCGTTACTTTTCAGCTTGTCTTTATCTGATTATTAAGTTACTTTATATTCCATATATTAGTGACACTATCTGGTATTTGTCTTTTTCTTCTGACTTATTTTACTTAACATTATCCTTTAAAGCTCATTATCCTTTAATGGTATGAGTTTATCTTTTTTGATCATTGAGTATTATTCCACTGTGTATATACACAACATTTTCTTGATCCACCTATCTGTTCTGGGGCACTTAGGTTGTTTAGCTATAGCACATAGTGATGCAATAAACACGGGAGTGAAAATTTCTTTCTGAATTTGTGTTTTTAATTTTTTTTTTTTGGATAGATGCTTAGGAGTAGAATTACCCAGTCAAATGGCAAATTTGTGTTTAATGTTTTGAGACACCTCCATACTGCTTTCCACAGGGGCTGGACTAGTTTGCATTCCCACCAGCAGCATAAGAAGGTTCCTTTCTCTCAACATCTTTGTCAACACTTGCTGTTTTTGGTCTTTTCAATATAGGTCATACTCTAGGTGTGAATTTCTCTATTAATAAGTGCTTGTGGACTTCTTTTCATGTGCCTGTTCTGGCCATTTTAATGTTTTCTTCATTTTAATGTTTGTTCTTTTGCCCATTTTTTGATGGGGTTTTTGTTTTTGTATATTTTATGAGTTGTCTGTATGTATTTGAGATAGTCCTTTGTCAGATGTGTGGCGTGCAAATACTTTCTCCCGTTCAGTAGGGTGTCTTTTCACTTTAGTTACTGTTTCTTTCACTGTACAGAAGCTTTTTAGTTTGATGTAGTCTCAGCTGTTTATGTTCTCCTTTATTTCCCTTGCTGCTGGGTATGAATCCCTGAAGGCATCACTAAAGCTTATGTCATGAAATGTTCTGCCTGTTTTCTTCTATATATTTTATCGTTTATCGTAGTAATGTAACTACCATTCTGTAGTTACAGGTTTAGAAGCAAGTCTTGAGATCATGTAGTTTGGAGATCTTGATATGGACTTTGCATATGGTTCAAAGAAACTGGTAAGGAAAAACTGTACACAAAATTTTGGGGAATAGATTCATTACATTTTTGAAAGCATCCATGCTTCCCCCAAACAGTATAGCAAGAATACATGTAGTTCATTATAGTCATCTTATTGATGAGAAACCTGAGACACAAAGAACTAAGATGACTTTTCAGAAAGCACGTCATGAATCAGTGGCAGTAGTACTGGACACAGAATTAAAGTCTTTTGGTTTCTGATTCAGTGTTATTTTAGTTATATCAATGTGAATGCAACATATATTGTTACTATGGGTTGTAAAAATTAAAGCTTACCTGAATTCTCTATATATACTCTTATAGGATCATTTGCTCTTTCACTTCCCAACCAAGTATTAAAATTGGTATGATTTTTCAGAAATAAGAGAGTCATCAGAGGGTAGAATATTGCTCCAAAGTTTTTATAACGTGAAAACTCATTGTTTATGCATAGGAATGAGATCAATAAATAGATTATAATTGGTCATCTATAATATAAATCCAAATACTGATCTTATATATTTATTCCCTAATTTGACAGATATTTTAAACACTTAATATGTGCCAGGAGCTGTGCTAGTTGTTGGGATGCAATATGGTGGGGCTAAAGATAGAAACTAATTCTCCCCTCAGTTTCTAGCAGTCCTTCCCTATCTCCCTCTGCCATTCTCCATATTTTTCATAACAAACCTGTTGAGTGGTACCAGCATCACATTGTGATGTATGGTAAGAACTGAGTAGAGAAACAGACACATAAAGAAGCCAAAAAAGGGTGTCATTAAAAAAGAAGAAGAGAGAGACACTCAGCGGTGGGGGAAGGGGGAGGGGAGGATAAGGGCACAAAATGGAAGGGAGGAGAATACAGGGGACCATGGAGATGGATCACGGGTGAATTGGTGGTGGGCTGCCCAAGGGGAATGTAAAAGACATAAATAACAATAAAAAAAAATGGAAATAAAAAAAAAAGAAGAAGAAAGAAAACTAGAGGTAGGGAATTTGAATTGTCTGGTATAAATAGTAAGAACTTAGGAGTTCCTTTCTGTCAAATGCTAAATAACCTAGTGGTATATACACACAGAGCTTTGTAACAATAGGCAATTATAAAAGACACTGAATAAGATAATTAGTGACTTGATGAAAACATTAACCTAGCTAAGATGTGAGGTGAGGGTAAGGACATGGGAGATAGCAAAAAAGGGAATTGGAGAAGAGTTCATAAGATGTAAAGAAGTACACTTTAAACTCCTGGTCTAAAGCTGAGGAGAATATAACAATACAGTGTAGATTTCCCCATGTACATTATATATATATATTTTTTTTATAAATATATATTTTTATTGTTATTTATGTCTTTTACATTTTGTATTCCCCTTGGGTAGCCCACCACCAATTCACCCGTGATCCATCTTCATGGTCCCTTGTGTTCTTTTCTATTCCATTTTGTGCCCTTTTCCTTCCCTCCCTCCGCCTCCCTCCCCCACCATGTACATTATAATTTTACATGAATGCCTAAAGTTTTCATTTACTGGCATGAAGATAATATTTTCAACATTAATTTTCCTGTACCTTATAACTCTCATAAATATGGTATATTTCTTAGTACCAATGTTTTATTAATTTATTTTATTTACTATTTTAAAAATAAAGATGAATTAATTAGTATGTTATTGTTGGGAGTAAACTTTTGGCTTAGGAATTTCATACATAGTTACTGGAATTTTTAACTGTATGTAACATTGGAATTAAAAGGCAATTTGATATGGTTCATTAGGATTTAAACTAAGAATGCAATGCAATTCAGAATTTACCGAGCACCTTTAATGTACGAGGTGACACTGTGTTTTTTGCCTTTAATGTGCTTCTATAAGAAATAACTTTGTAGGTTCTGAAAGTTACTATACATTTTATATGTATGAATGTGAATAATTACAAGTACTGCCCCCCAAAAAAGGGACAGAGCAGAAGATTTAGAAAGGTACATATGACAAATGGAGAATGTAGAGTTTTGAAATAGAGAACAGAGTATACAAAAAGGTATGGAAGCAGCAGGGAAATTGTGAAGAATAATGAATCCTGTCTGGCTAGCTGGAGAATATGCGCAAGGGTAGTTTTAACACAGAGTTTGAAAATAGACAAAAATGCTTCAAAACATAGTTTATCATCCTATTATGAAAAGAGAAGATAGGAGAGCAAAAAGAGGACAAAGGGGCAGAAAGAATTAAAGGGAGTGTGTGAGGAAGCAGAGAGAAAGACAAGTAGAGAAAGAAGTAGGGAGCACTAATGGAAAAGGAATACACAGATCCATCAAAACAGTAGAAGAGGTAAAAGGCAGATGGAGTTCTGAACTCCACAGAGATTAGGACAGGTAAAACCAGAGTATCCACCAGAATTAGGGGGTATGGGAGATTTGCCTTTCTTGAATAGACTGTGATCCAACTAATACTACCTTAATCATTGAATGAAATCATGCTAAAGGTTAGTATGCAAGCCAGTGGTTTTCTATTCTGATGTAAGGCTTTCACAAAGTCATCCTTGTACCAATTTATGGAGCCAACCCACTAGGCATACTGTAAATAATTGCAAATAATCCTGCACTGTATTGTTGCTTCTTTTAATGAATTATGAACTTAATATTAACTAACAAATTGTTTTTGTACACAACTGGCAAAATACTGATTACTTTGAGCTTTGCTTAGAGAGTACATTTTAAGTTTCCATAAATTTAAGGAATGAGTGAAGATCACAAAACTAGTCAGTGGTTGAACTAGAATTCTAACCTAGGTTTCTAGATATACAAAAGTGTGTTAAAACATGTTTTTCATATTTACTGCCCGTTGCATTAACCATATACTCAGAAATAGCTATCTAATTTCTACGTCTGGTATAAAGCTATGACAATTTGACCAGTTCTTCCAAATACACTATCCACTGATTCTCAGAGATTGATTCACACAGAACTAATATACATTATAGCTAGATTTATATGTTTCTTTGAAATTGATTTTTTAAAGAACAAGATGTAGTACATGGTTAACGTCAGCACTTTGTGTGTGAGCTAATTGAAAACACATACATTTTAATCTTTCATTAAGTAAATTTGGAAGCAAAAACACTGATGTATTTTGTTATGTTTAAAATAAATGTTCATCATTTGCGGAAAATTGGCTTGTGGTCAATTTTCTGGTAATGGTGTTAAGTTTATGCAAATTGACACATTTCCAAACAATCACATTCTTTTTTTAAAAAAAAATTATTTATTTATGAATACAAGCTGGGGTATAGGCCAGAGGTGTGGGGTCGGGGTGGGGGAGGGTTAGAGGATTCAACAGGGACAGAGTGGGGAGCAAAACAGGCAGATCAACTGAAATACACTGCTGAGGGGAGCAGTGGGCGAGACAGGAGAGGTTTTGACACTGACTACCTGGAGATAGTATCAAATTTCACAGGTTGAGGGCTCAGTCTCCAAAAAGCACTCTCTACTTCAAATGTAGGTTGCAAATCCAGACTATTCTTATCTGTGCTTCTGACCAACTAGCTACAGATTGTAAGTTCCAAAGAACCACTTCTCAAGTTTGGTTAATTTGCTAGGACATTTGATAGAACTCAGGAAACTCATTTACTCAATAGAACACTGATTTATGACAAAGGACACAACTCTGGAATATGGAAGAAATGTACAGAGTAAGGGATGGGGAAAGGGCACAGAGCTTCCATGTCCTTTCCAGCTATTCCATTATTCTTAAACCTCCATGTGTTCAATAGTCAGGAAGGTATTCAAAGTACCCTTCTCTTGGCTTGTTATGGTTTTATTTCATTATTTAGGCAGGATGATTAATTCATTGGCCATTGGTGACTGATTCAACCTCTAATCCTTTACTATAACTAGCCCCCATCTTTAGGTGTCTGCCAAAAGTTACCTTCATCAACATTAATAAGAGATCAGGCCTTCCTGGTGGCACAATGGGTTAAGACTCAGCACTATGAAGCTGTCTGCAGCCACTGCAGCAGGAGTTTGATCCCCAGCCAGGGAGCTTCCCACATGGAGCATCATACCTCTCCTGCCTCGCCCACTGCTCCCTTCAGCAGTGTATGTCAGTAGACCCGCCTGTTCTGTTCCCCAATCTGTCTCTGGTGAATCCTCTCACCACCCCACCCCTATGGCCTACACCCCAGTTCTTGTATGCATAAATCAATAAATCTTTAAAAAATAAAAAAAACATCAATAAGAGACACCTTTATCATTCTCAACACAGAAAATTCCAAGGCTTTTAGAAGCTGTGAGCCCAGAGCTGTGGATGTAGACAAAATATATGTAATATATAAATATATTTATTATTATATAATAATAATATAATAAAACATATATATATAATAAGCATTTATAAACATATATATAATAAAACATATATAATAAAACATAATATATATAGAATATAGTATATAAAGATATAAATTCTGGTCATGTGAATGGCCAAATATTTATTTTTCTTATGACTAACAGCATAACACTACTTATATTATTAAAATGCAAAGGAAAATTATTGAAAATAAATATACTGATTTCCGAATATACTTTGATGAGCATACACTAACTTTTGATGAATATGTGTCTATATTTACATCTGTACATTTAATTATAATAATACATGTTGTTTTTTTACACGTGTTTCTTATTTCCGTCTTTCAGTCACTCTCTGATAAGACAAGAAAGACTACCCCAAACACTGCTAGTCTAAGAAATCCAAGACTGTCAAAACTTTTCTTGAACCACTCCCAGAATGGAACCTCTTGCAATCCATTCCATTACTATTGAATACAGTGCCCTAAAAGTTGGAACACTCTCTTATATTTAGGAAAATAACCCCTGCTTTAAGTCCTTTTCATCATGTTCTTTCTTTCAGCAATGAATAATAGATTGCTATGACTAATGAAATACTTTCATGTACTTAGAGAAATAAAACATCTCCTTTCTGTCCATACTCATTCCTTGATGATTTCATCCAGTCTCATGGTTAATGACCACCAAATTTATGTCTGTAGCCTAGATCTTGCTCCTAACCTCTAGAATCATAAATCACCTCTATCTGATTGTTATTAGGCATCTCAAACTTAATACATCCAAACAAAACTCAGGATTTCCATCCCATGTTTTAAAAATGGTAATGACAATGTCAGTCTTCCAGTTAGTTTGGTCTCAAACTCTGGGATCATCCTCAATTTATCTCTTTCTTTTATTTGCTATCTTCAAATTGTTAGTGCATTCTATTTTTCTATCTCTACATTCAAACTGTACCACTTTTTGCCACCTTCACTGCTGCACCTCAGTCCAGGCAACTGACATCTGTTGTCTAGATTACTGCAATAACCTCCCTGCTTCTACTCTAACTCTTAACATGGAATCAAAGTGATTCTTTCAAGCTATAACTCATATCATGTCAGTTTTTTCTCAACACTCTTCAATGTCTTACTAATTTATTCAGAGTAAGACCTAAGATACTTATAATGGCATATAAAGCCACAGAAGATCTGTATTGCTCACCACCAACTCTCAACATTATCTCCCTTGCTCTTACTGCTCATTCACACAGACACCTTTGCTGGCCCTAAAACAAAATCAGACAAACTTCTGTATTATTGACTTTGCAATATTGGTTTCCCTACCTGAAATACTTTTTTCCTTGGATATTTGGGTGGCTCACTTCCTACTGAAATGTCACCTTTTCACTGAGATATTCCCCTTACCTCTCCCCAATATACATACTTCCTATTTCTCTTCCCTCATTTTTTCCCTTAGACTCGTCACTCTCTAATTTATTGTATATTATTTATCCTGTGTGTAAACTTTCCCTGACTAGAAAGAGAAGGAGTTATGTTGCCTATTATATATCCAATATCTAGAACGTTGCCTGGAACATAGTAGGTGCTCAATAAATTAATTGTTGATGGGCTGAATGGATGAATCCCTTAAATATTTACTGAGTTGGTGTCAGGCACTAAATGTCATGCACTAGGTGTCAGGCACTTCGTGTCAGGCACTAGGCCAAACCCTAGAGATAGATAAAACAACAAAGGAAATGTTACTCCTCTTTGACTGCTTAGGGGAAGAAAATAACTAAGTTTGTCAGGGGGAATTTAAATACAAGAAGGAAGATATTATAAACACATTAGCTTAAAAGTGGCTTAATATTGAGTTCAATTTTAAAAGTTGTGTTTAGGTATGTCCATGTGCTTGAATTTAGGGATATTATTAGATCTTAGCTTAGCATATTCAAAACACTGATCTGTAACTAATAGCAGAATCATCTGGCTTGTAAGAATTCTTGAATAGCCTAATGTGATTATTCTAGAAACATCAAAATGTTGGCAAAAATGTTTCTCTATTTTTTTCCTCTAGTGAATTATTTAAAACAAAAAAGATAATAATAATTGCGTTCAAATATTAAAATGCTATTTGGGGGATTTAAGATTTGAAATTTTAAAAAGATTCCAATTTATATTCTCATATAGTCTGTAGAGTTAGAACAGTCAAAGGAACTGCAGTACTTTTTCTGCAACTACATGGTCTTGCAGAATGACTTACAGGCGTTTAATAAATATTATTTGGATAATTGAGTAGGGGGATGAATAAAAACTACATTTACTTCTAGTAACAGTAACAAAAATAGGAAATAATATTTACAGAAATTTTATGATTACCAGGAATTCTGCTAAGTTATTCATAGGTAAAGTTATTTACTCCTAAAAATAACTACTACAAGGCAGTTATTCCTCTTTATATTACAGATGAGGAGACAGACACACAAAGGAGTTAACAAATAAACCAAAGATCACAGAGGCCATAGTTGGCAAGGCCAGGATTCAAGTCGAAATTATCTGACCTCAGAGATTACACTAAACTGGAGCTGCCGGATAAAAAAAGGGGTGTGATGATGGAAGTGGTTGTGCCTTGTGTAGAAGATATACTACATGATGAACATTATAGCACTGAGGTTAAAAAGCATGGCTTCCATTTTTAAGGAAGCAATAAGAATTCAAACAATTGAAAAGTCTGAGTCAGGTAAAGGAAGATAATACGACAGTTTAACTCATATGCCTGAATCAAACCTGACTGTGGAATGCTCTGAGTCTGGCTTAAGGTTATTGGTGTCAGAGTCAGGACCTGAATCCATTAATTGCTCTGGCATTTCAAGACAGTGCTCATTCTCCTATAATCATGTAGAAAATAACATTCTCTGAAAAATTAACGTGGGGAAAAACCTGTTGGAAATAATTCAAAAAACATGCTTGCAAAAGTAGCTTAGAAAATAGAAAACAGCTAGACTTTTATGGAATATTGTTTGCTTTTCACAATTTTTATTTTGTAAAATGACTAACTCATTAAACCATGACCAATGCATAATTTCCCTATAACTTTACTATAATAAGATTATAGTTTTAGTTGTAGTTAAATCAATAAAACGTAAACCCTGTGCACTGTGCAGACATTTTGTTGCTAAGGTAATACATAGAATACGGTCATCACCCATCAGTCCCCTGTGGATACCATTTAAAATGAGGTGCCTAGAACACAATGCTCTAAACTGAGCAGGATAAAGAAAAGGATAATGGGACTATTGCTTCCTCTGCAACAAAAGACTTTCACTAAGGCAGTCAAACTTACTATGATTATATTTTGGAGCAGACATGCTATACTGTTGGTTTATCTTACAGGTTGTCTACTAAAAGTTCCAGGTCCCTTTCAAATAAATTGTTCCCAAGTCAGGTCTCCCCTACTTCTCTAATTGTGCAGTCATTGAACTTTTGCTTATCAAAGCTTGACAGTAACTCTACAATTTTATCTTGTTGATTTTAACAACAACAACAGTCAAAACAACAAGATTACATGTGAAAGAGGTCAGATGTCCCTAGGGATTACATAATTTTAGAAATAATGTCATCCCATGAATTGCTAATGTATTTGCTGAGTTGGGAAACAAGGTTTTAGAAATATATAGAAATATATTCTACAAACTTCTGCAAAGAGGACAATGCTTTTCTCAGTCACAAACTAGATTGTGGCATTGCATATTCATGTACAAGCAGTTGCATGAACCCATAAGGACTGAATAAGCAACACATGTGCCAAAGTGGTATAGGACTGAGAAATAAATGAAAAATAAAATGTTATAGGACAAATATAACTTCTTAAAGGAAGTTATAAAGAAATACACCACAATGAAATTAGATTTTGAAAGTGAATTTAGTGTGTATATCAGGACTCAGAGCTAACAGGAGATATTAACTAAATAGCAGACAAAGTGAATATCTTTCTGTAGTCTTCTATCATTGCTGTCTAGCTCTTTCCTCCAAATCTCGACCTTTTATGTTCTCCTGACTCTTCAGAGCTTCCTGCTTAGGGCTATGTCTCTAATTAGTTGTTATAGACTTGGTTTCTTTTTCATATTCTGATCCTTCAAGACTTTCCTGAATGCCCTTTGTTCAGGGCCCTCCTCTCCTTCAGCAATACCATTAGAAATAAATTTTATAAATTGATGTTATAATGGTTAATAGAGCAATGTGTAAATTTTCTGAGGAATATTTGCCCTTTAGTTGTGTGATGTTGGGAATATGAAACTTAATGTAGAACAATTAATTTCCAATGGTACAATTTTAGGGATGCAGCAGGCAAGAATGTGGGTAAAGGAAGATGCATTTTGGAGGAAAACATGTCCTATTTTCCATACAGTAGGTGATTTTGGTATGTGGGCTGAACCTGTTTGGAATATACAACTATTCTAGAGATATATTTAGCATATCTATAGCTAATCCAGTCCTTTGAATGGAGTAAGAAAATATAATGTCCTGGTCAGTGAGAGGACAAAAATATTCAATGCAAACAAACTTTCTTAAGATATAGTTTAACCCCACCAACATTTTATAAACCAGATATAAATCCCCTGACCTGGGGAAAGTATATCAGAAAACTATTTTCTGTAGAATTTACATGCATTTGCTTCTAAAATATTAACTAAGAATGTGGCACTTATATGTGAAATGAACACCACTGTCATTGAATTCTAGCCTTTCTAAAGTTTGCCAATTTCTGTAAAAAGTTTGATAACTTTCATAATAATTCTAACATTGAAAATAATAATTTCTTAATATAGTTAAGTACCACAGAGCCTAAGGTAGTATAAGAGAAGCATTAGAAAAATAGTTTTAGTTGGTACAAAATTTAGTATAATAGCAATGAGGTTTTTTGTGTAGTGTTCAAACAAATAAATAGTAGAAAGAGAACGCAGTTAGACAGCAACATAACATGACAGGTCATTTCTGCCAATTAAGTTATTTGATAAGGTTAAAAAAAGGTCAATGTAAAATGTAATGCTTATGTGGGTAACCTCTTTGAAGTGAAATTTCTCAAAAATTTTATATACATTCATTCAATAAATGTAACATTTCTACCTGGTCAACATTTTGATAGATATTAAGGATACTCGAGGATTATGTATTTTGGGCTCTCTCTCCTTAAAAAATTAATATTCTAAGAGGAATGATAATTGCACAAGTAACTCTGAGTTTTCTTTCTCAAAAGAGTAAGAGACACACTTTGGGAATTTCTGAACAGGAAAAAATGGTGGAAGTTCAGTAATAGCAGTGGAGTTCAGCTTTTAGCAGTGGAGTTTAGCTTTGAAAGATGGACAGGCTGCAGACAGATGAGCAGACTGGGAGGTCACTGCAGACTGAGTGAACAAAAGGTGCAGAGTTGTGAGAATCAGCAGCAGTCTAACATAGCTGGTGAGTGATAAAATTGAAAAAGGATAGGTAACAGTTACCACAAAGTGTTTGGGCATTGCGCACGCAATACTAGGGTCATTGCACACGTAATATAATTTAATTAAAATTGATAGGACTGCCTCATATTACATAGTTGGAAAATTAGTCACCTTGCCCAAGATCACAGGCTGGTGAGTAGTGGAATCTAGGTTTTAAAGCCATGTCTTAAAGCCAATATTCTTTTTTTTTATTGTATCATGGTGTTAAAATATGAAGACTCTATAACAAAAGGCAAAGATTTTGCATTTCATTTCATTGAGAGTTGAGAACTATTAAAAGCTTATAAACTGTTGATTTTCTTTTGTTATTTTTTTGAAAACAAGTTTATTGGATGAATTGCAGAGGGAGCGATTAAAGTAAGCACGTTCAGATAATACCGTAACACTTTGAATGATAGTACGGTGAAGTCAGTAAGAGAAATGTAACAAAACGGGATCCAAGTGCAAACTATACAGTAGAATGAATTCAGTGAAAATGGAAATTAGATATGGAAATAAAATTTAATAATAAAAAGCATTTAAATTTGAAAGGTGAATGATTTGGGAAATTGTGATGCTATTAACAATAATAGGAAAATCAATGGGACTAAACTTGAAATTTGGTAAAATTTAATTATACTATGTCAATTTTGAAAACCTACAGCAATAGTTTCCATTTGAATGAATATTGTCAAATTTCTCAAACAACAGAAACTTTTCCAATTGCATTTCTTAAGAGGTGAGAAATGAGGGCACAGACTTGGAACATGAATTTATAAAATGAATATGATCTTCTTTAAAAACTTTGAGGTGGTCCCAAAGAACCAAGAACAATAGATTTCCAATGCATTATTAATTAAACATTTAGAAAACAGGATGAGTGTTGAGATTTTATCATATTATTTAGAATTAAGAGGCTTCATGAATGTAATCAAGAAACTCAAGAATCCTCAATTAAATGTGCATTTTGGAGAGTTTCTAATAGTAAAAAAAAAACCCCAAAACAACACACCTAGTAATTAAAATAATATAATCAATTTGTGCCAATGTTAGCACCAAATGTATCAAATATATTACTAATGTTACTGTTCTTTGATTAGGTAGTATTTTCTTGATTCATATTATTTTTTTATCACAATATTTACTTCATAGCAAAAGTGTTGTTCAGGATTCTGATCAAATAAGATAAAATATGTAAAAACTCTCTGAACAATTAGAGAAAGGTACTAAACTAGTGCTTCAACTTCATAAAATGATAAGTCAAGGTATTGATAACAGCCAACATAAACTATTGATTCCCTGGGCAAAAAGATCCCCTCTTCCCCAAATAGTATACTCAAATAGTTATAATCCACAAATAAGCTGTTACTTGGCTTTGAGTCATTTTTAAAGGTCATTTAAACTCATAAACATGCACTTCTTGCCTAGTTTACTTGTGTTTCTAATTAATTATCATTTAGAGGTTTTAGTTTTATTTGGATTATTTTTCATCCAAGATTTTCCTGTTCCCTCTTTCCCAATTTAATCTTCAACACACTTCATGTATTTTAAGATAATACTAACTAGAAGAAACTCTTTAAGAATGTAATGACTAGAAATTGCTTTTTACCATTGCCAAGCTCTTGACTTTATAGAAATCAGAGTGAACTTTATGTTCCCATATTTACTGACTTTTATACCAAGTGAAAATGTAACACATCAGACAACAAAACTCAAAATCAGCTTTATGATAAAATTTTATAAAAGCAATAGGGTTAGTTATAGTTGTGGACACTGTTTGAAGTTCCCAAAATCATATCTTTTGGAAATTTATTCTATAAATTCAACTTGTAGACAACAAAAAGTGCCTGACATTTTTTTCCTACACATAAGTATTTTGCTTATTTCTTAAAACCAGGTTTCCCTAGGTTCAACTCTTCAATTACTAGTAATTTACAGTTTATTGGGCTATTTGATAAAAATGATTAGAAAATACTGATTTGCTATCCAGGCAATAAGATAATGCCTTTGATTATCTTTCATTTTTTTTAAAGAGTACTTTCATATAACTAATGCTTGGCCATATGTTCTATTTCTTTGGTGATAAAAATATAAACATTACAGAATGTCTTATGGGTTTAGTGGGAGCTTTCAAAAATGTTACAAGTCTTTGTAGAAGAAAGAGTGTGTGTGTGTGCGCGCAGCAGTGTCTCCTACTACACTCAGAAGGTATGCAGGCCTATGTTGTTCTGGACAGAGGAGGGGAGTCTTAAGCTACTTTCAACCCTGGAGGGTAGGTTCTCAACAAGGTCTGGGTTTTAGGGGCTCTCTGGAGTAACAGCATAACTGCTTGATGCACGTAGCAAACTTAAAAACTCTCTTAGAATTAAATCACCTATAATTAGCAAATCCATTCAGTGTATTTTCATAATCTCCGTGTCCACGTGTTATACATTTTTGTACTGCTGTTTTCATTTCTTTTTTTGAGATATAAGAGTGAGAAGTGATTAAAAAAGCAAACTTGCATTTCAGCATTGGATTAAATGCTTTTCCATTTCTATCTGAAAAAGGAGTTACAGTTTTCTATGTCTTTTATCTAATTTAAAGTTCTTGTTTTCTTTTATATCTCTTCTATTCTTTTGCAAAATTTGCTCTTATGTAAATTCATAGTTTGGGGCATAACTACAATTAATATTTGTATAGAGCTGTATATTCTTATTTTATGTTTTTTAGAAAACAATCACGCATTTTCAGGGGCCATGATCAGGCTATCTGGCTCATAGTACAAACTGTGCTTGAGAACTGTAGGCAGTGGTGTGCTGGAGTTGGCACATCTTGGATCCTGAGGACCAACAATGTTCATCTTTTTCCAATTCTACATTCATTTCTTAACAATCTACACTGGTAGCTTGATCTGGGTATAGACTTGGATACAGTGGGAGTATTTATACCATAGAAACTGGCAAATGCTACAAATCAGTCTTTTCTTCTGGAGAGTGAATTTTTAAATATATACTAGCACCCCAACAGCCTGTTGATAAGGTTTCCACAGCTATCACCTTCCTCCCTTGGCACCATACCTCATTCCTTCCTGTCCTACCAAGAACCTATTTCATGTCTTTGTTGGTGCTATGGCAACCTGTGCATGAAGAGTCATATAGCAACATCCAGTATGGCAAGCTCTGGACTCTGAAGACAGGGAACAAAAGTGATATATTTTTCCTAGTGCCTACTAGAGTTACTTCTAAACCTTCTAAAGAAAAAGGCCTGAAAAACTCAGTACTCCTAAAATGGAAAAACTGCATATTTTGTTATAGCATACATAATCATGGATCCACACACAATATCCTTATGCTTAGATACACATATATTCATGCTTATGGAAGGTCAAATTTAATTTTTAGTGAAATATATGATTTACATTATTTTGACTCTGTACTGGATGTTCACATATAATCGCTGCAAAATCTGGAATGAATATACTCAAACTAGTTCAAATTCTAAATCTATAGTACCAGGATTCCTTTGCTTTTGCTATTATATTTTGACATTTCTTCCCAGTCCCAGCGATCTTTACCAAATATTCGAGGTGGGAGTATTAGTGAATTTCAAAAATGTTCTAGTAACTGCCAAGTCATAAAACAAATATTTTAACCCACACACATTGTATTCATTATAGCCTGAAAAAAGAGAATTCTTTTTTTCTGATACCATTCATGTATATTAACCATTAAACAATTCTGAAACCCCTCTAGCACTTGTAAAACTGTGTAGCACTCTCTCTTGGCAATATGGTTTTCTGCCCTAAAAGGCACATACCAGAGGCCAAAGCTGTGTGGTCTTTGTGTGTGAAACTAGTATCAAGGAAGAGAGTTATTTGTTATTGTTTTGCTTATTTTTAATATTTTTTTCTTTTTTAAAGGAATACTGCCCAAATTAAATTCTACAATGTCAAAATCCAGTGTTGATTAAGGGCATTCATGTAGGCTGCCAGGGAGAGATGTTGTTTAATCTAGTGAAGTCAGCCTTCCCCTACATATCACCTCTGCATTTTTTCTCAGTCTGTTTCCTTTTGGTATGTTTCTCTCTGACTTAACTATTACCCACCTGCGTGAACTTCTTCAAGATCTCCCATCTTCAGAAGTTCTCCCTGTCTGGAGTAGTAACACTGAACTTTTTTCTCTACCTTATTGTTTTGCCACTTAAAGTCTTCCATGTTATGTGTGCTAATTTTAGGTCTATTTAGTCCCCCAAATACATTTCATTCTCAAAGATGGAGAGCTTAGAACTGTGTTTTTTGTGTTCCCTATACACTGCACAATGTATCCACGCATGAAGGCAGACATAGGGCAGGTGCGCAGGGAAAACTTTGATTTATTTTATTTAGAACTGAAATCTGCTGTCAAGCAGATATATCTCTTTGGTTATTATTAAAGTTACAAAAAGAATAGTAGCTTTTTGGACCTCATGTTCTGTTTTCAATGCAGACTTTAGCTGATCTGAGAAATTGCTTATTTCATGCTCTGGCACACTTAATGCTAAATGTTTTATCTCTCTCTGAAAGAATACATGCACTCCTGTTTCACTTGGTCATGTGAAAGTGATCCTTGGCTAGAATAGTTCGTCCATCATGTATGCATATTTTCAAAGCATCAAAAAATAAGGGAAATATGTTTTTAAAGGAAAAAATTTGAAATTTGATTAAAACCTAAGAGACACATAGAGCAAACAAATTGAATTTCCTAATGCTAATTATAGTATTGACTTAATTTGAGATTAAATCTGAATCACTATCTATACATGGTTACTAAAATATTCTGATTTATGTAATAGATAGCTGTGAAAGGTTGATTGCTTTTTTGTACCTTCATCATATATGAATGCACTAAAAATAATCCCATAATTTAAAATCCTTTCCAAAAGAAAGTATTTTGCAAGATGCATATTAAGTCTCTAGAATACATATCTACTAAATTTAGATGTTCTCATATGAGGTTTGTTAATTTGGGGTTGTTCTGCAATTCTTTCTTAAAGCTCACTGGTTAGAGATTCAGCCTTTGCCCAGAAATATCTTAACCAAGTCTCACAATTCTCATTTCCAGCATGGGCAAATATAGTTTACAACTCCCTCATTGTTCTATTTTAATTTTGTGTGCCCTGACTCTTTATGTATGAACCACTCCCAATGACATAAAACTGGAAAGCACAGGGAAGTAAGGTAAGGGCAGCTCACATTAACTCCTGCCAGGAGGTAGAAAGCTAATTTGCCTTTGCACTCAGATTCTAAAACCCTTTTCCTTTCTTACTCTTGTTTAACTTGTTTTGCTTTCAATGAAGATAAAACACAACTTTGACAGTAAACAAATGAGACATCAGATTATGAAAGTAGTTTAGATTAATAAAGACCAAGGCATATATAAAGGAGATGACTGTGTTTTGGAAGATTAATGATAAAGGAGAGATGTGAGTTTAATTCAAAACTAATGAACAACCTTTTCCTCTTTAGGTCCTCACTTAGCTATTTATACATTCAGTTTTGGCACATTACAACAGTGTTATGACAGATACAGCATTACCAGATTCTCTAAGTTTCAACAGTACTTTGACATCTTTTAAGAGGTTGTATCTTAAATCACTCAAAACAAGATAGAGAATTTGCATCAACCATTTATGCAAATACAAGCTATTTGAGGAAATAAATATGCTCACTCCCAATCCCCAATCCAAACCACCTTTGCTTTAAAATAGACTTCATCTTTTTTTTTTAAGATTTATTTATTTATACATACAATCTGGGGTGCAGGTCAGAGGTGTGGAGCAGTGGGAGGGTTCACCAGAGACAGAGCGGGGAGCAGAACAGGCAGATCTACCGAAATTCACTGCTGAGCGGAGCAGTGGGTGAGGCAGGAGAGGTCTGCTGTGCCATGTGGGAATCTCCCCAGCTGGGCATCGAACCCTCCTGGCAGCTGTGGACAGCTCCAGAGAGCTGCGCTTAACCCATTGTGCCATCAGGGAGGCCCTTATCTAGATCACTTAAAATCTCTTCAGTGCTCTTGCCTCTTGTAAGTCCATCTCCCATACGGCTAATAATCTGAAGCTTTCACGGACTCTCATACCCTGTATGATAAAAATCCTAAGTAACCACATAGGATTCTTCATGATTTCGCCCCTGCCTATACTTCTTGTTTCTTCTCCTGGCAGTTCACCTTAAGTATGCTCCAAACACAACAAACTAACCCCGTTGCCACAGCGTTCAGCGTTTTATGCTTCTGTGCATTTGTCATACAGTTCCTTCCCCTTGCTTTTCTCTGTGTTAATACTATGTTGCTATAAAGTGCTCATGATACTTGTAGCACAGGAGTGGAGGAAAGGTAAGCCAGTTTTTAAAAGGGTAAAATTACATCTATTTATTAAACTTTGAGAAAATTAAAATGTAGATAGCATGTTTTGATTTTCAAAATTATTTAATGTGGTTCAAGAAATAAGGTTTTCAAAGGTAACTATTATGATCCTAGAACAAAGCTAATTCTTTTTATTGTGGAGGTATGCTACTTTTCAAAACCAGGTTTTGAAGAGGCTATGAACTTTTCACATCCCCAAATACCTTTTATACACAGAATACATCTATTAGTATCATTGGCTAATCCAGTGATGAACCCATGAGGGATGGTTTAGGCAGGGCATGGCTTTCTAAGAATGCGGGGCAAGTATCAGAATCTCCACAAAGTATGCATTTTGAAAAGTACCAGTGATTCTGAAACTTTTCCCATAAAGGATGGTCTTTGCCCAAATATGCCTGTTCTCATCCCTGCTCCCAGTCTATCATCCATTCAAGCTTGCAGATTTTGCTAATATCCTTAAATTAGTGAAATAAGCTAGTGACAGTAAAAAGCAGGAAAACAGAACATCTATATATAAATAAGCAGAGAATTGGCAGGTTAGTTTGAATGTAATCTATTTTATAATTAAATTTAAGTTATATTTATACAATAAGGAGCTCTGAAAAATAAATTCCTCACAAAAAACACACCAAGAAATTACTTTGGATGTTCACTAAAGATATTATCTGAATGTACAGTTGTGGCCAACAGACCAATAAAACAATATGTATTACCAGGAAGAAAGTGAGACATAAAACAGAACATCTAATAGCTCTGGGTAAACAGACATCCTGATGTAAAAAAAAAAGTAAACATCTGGAATACAGATGTCATGCTCTTTGCTAAGCATTAATAAAGACTTCACAGCATGATGGAAGAAGCATCCTGAAATATGAATGAATGAGTGAACTAAGATACATATGATATGGGCTAAAAAAAATTGGGGTTATCATCTAGAATAATAAATGTTTATTGAGATGAACATTAAGATGGATTATATTAAATGTCTATAAAATCATAACAATATGACTAAGAAGAACAGAGACTTGTTAGTCAACTCATGAAATACTAGAACTAGCATGCACAGATAGATGTGCCATATTACATAGCAAACAGAAAACATATGGACATTGTTATGCATGTAAGTGTTGCATGCTAAAAATATAAATAGGTTCAAGAGAGGTTTAGCCAAAACCAAAAAATAAGATTCTATAACTGGTTAGAAAACTAAAGATGTTTGGAGTCTCTCAATTGTTTTGAATTGATATCATGAAATATAATCTGAGATAAACTGTTTTTTTTAAGATTTATTTATTTATGTACACAAGAGCTGGGGTGTAGGCCAAAAGTGTAAGGATTCATCAGAGACAGAGTGGGAAACAAAATAGGCAGACTGACTGAAATATGCTGCTGAGGGGAGCAGTGGGTGAGACAGGAGAGGTCTGCTGTGCCATGTGGGTTAGCTCCCTGGTAGGGGATTGAACTGTGCCGCAGTGGCTGCAGATAGCGTCATAGTGCTGAGATTTAACCCCTTGCGCCACCAGGGAGGCCCCTGAGATAAACTATTATTTCCATTTTGTGCTTTTTATATAATAAGATTAGAAATTAAGGAAATGAAAATTAGAAGGAAACTTAACAAGTGTTCTGGTTAATCATCTTTAACCTTACATTCTAAAGAATCATTAGGACACATTAATTTTTTCATCTTGGAATGATTAGTAATTTTAATCTGCTGATTTACAATATAATACACTAGTTAATAGGGGGTTTAGGTATCATTCTACCTACTTCAGCATTTAATGAGGGCCAACCATGTACAAACCACTATACCAAGTATGAGAGAGTCACAGAAGTATGAGATGATCTCTTCAAATACTTTATAATTTATGTATACAAGAGCTGGGGTGAAAAGTAGTTTAAAATTATGTATAAAAATTGAAGAATAGGGGTAAGTGCTAATTAAAAGTATAGTAGTATATTCTTAAAGTAAAAGAGATGATGAAAGGTGAGAAAACTTAAGGAGAAACTTGAATTTTGAAAGAAAAGTGCCAGTCAGGTAACTAGAAGCTGTTAAAATACTGATCCCCAATCCTAACCTCAGACCTACTGGATCACTGAGTCAAACTTTCTGAGGAGTGGCAACTGGGTTTGCAAAATTTCGAGAGTCCCTCACATGATTCCATGTAGCAAGTTCATGAGGCAATGTTTGGGAAATACTGGAATAGACTGTAATTTTAGGAGCTAGTGGGCAGAAGTTGGGAAAGTACTTGACATTCTGCATGGAAGTTTTCTCAGGTTTGGGGTTCCTGGTCCTTGACTATGGTATGAGAATACACTGCCAAGGTCTTTAGCAGAGGTAAAAGCAAATTTTACTTATACAGAAAATTAAAGGACACCCAGGACTTACCCTGAAATGAGTCCATGAAAGAACAACTGTGAGGGAAGTTCAGAGAGGAATTCTTGTCTAAATGGGGTGCAGGCACTTCTCACTCTGTTCCTTCCTGGGATGCACTGTGCAGGCACTTCTGGGGTGTTGATTTATGGGTCCAGGCAGCAGTTTCTAAGTCACTCTCTTTTTTACTGTTATTAGGACATAGTTTTATCAGGCCAACCAGCAGGGTGGGGTAGGGGAAAGCTGTAGACCTGAGTTGCCATAGAGTCAACCAGTTCAATCCTTCTCTTGGGTGGAGTTGTGCAATTTCCCAGAGACCTGCCAATTTTAAGGATTTTCCCCCATATCCCCCTCTATCTGGGTGCTTCTTGCTCTCCTTGGTTTTTATCATCCTGCCTGTAGGTTGGGGTGGGGGTGGGGGGCTACCATTCTCACCTCTGGGAATTTATAATCTCTTCCTAGGCTTTATGGACTCTGGCAAGTGTTTCCTGGGGCCCTGGTATATATAGTTGGCCTTTTAATTTTCTTTTGGCATTACCCTTCCTGTCCTAACTGTCTCGCAGAAGAAGAAGACAACAAGTACGTAAGTTTATTTGGGGCCAAAGGATCATTTAGTTGAATATGAACAAAGAGAAAAAAGTTGTAAAAGTAGGGCCTCCCTGGTGGCGCAGCGGTTGAGCGCTGCGCTGTGGAGCTGTCGGCAGCGCGCGCGATGCGAGTTCGACGCCCAGCCAGGGAGAATCCCACATGGTGCGGCAGACCTCTCCTGCCTCACCCGCTGCTCCCCTCAGCAGTGTACTTCTGATCTGCCTGTTCTGCTCCCCACTCTGTCTCTGGTGAACCCTCTCGCCGCCCCACACCTCTGGCCTGTACCCCAGCTTGTGTGTATAAATAAATAAATCTTTAAAAAAAAAAAGTTGTAAAAGTAAGCTGGTGTCTGATTTTGGAGTGCTTTGTGTTCTAAGTAAAGGGGTTTTCTTTTGCTCTGCTTATATAATGGAGTATACCATTGAAAATTTTGGAGCAGAACAGTAACCTTCATAAATAGTAAACTTTTATGATTATTCAGGGTAAACATAAAGTCAGAGAGGCTAGAGGCAGGATCTCGTTAAGAAATAATAATCACAGTCGAGGCCTGGACTAACAGGATGGTATGGAAGCAGAAGCGGTTTGTTAAATACACACTTGAAAATATAGAAAGGGACAAGATGTGATAGCTTTTATTAAGAGTTTGGGGTATCTGGAATTTCTTTTTAATATTTTAAGGATCTCCCTCTGTAAACTGAGATGTCTTTATTTCTTCTCTTTTTTCTTCTATTTTCATTTCTGTGAGTAATGTAACTATCTTGCATTAGAACTTACTGCTCAAGATGCTAGCAAAGATATACCTAAAAATTCTTAAGAGAACAAATGGTGAAAATGTTTTGAATCGTGCTTCCATTTCTCAATGCTGAAACTAAAGTATTTAGAGTTATCTTATCGCCTGGTGACAAAACATTTAAATACAAGAGGGAACAGGGAGGGTATACACCCATCAGAGCAAAACTTCACAAGGCATGCTATTCAGTTAAAATGGGGATAGGTGAAGTGGATCTATGGTTTTGTTTTTTAAGCTGGTATATCTGTAAATTGGATGAAACCTAGCATAAGACATCTTGACTCCTAGAGCTAGCTGTAAGCAAAATGTAAATTGAAGATTATATAACTTCTTCCTCTTCTGACCTTTTCCACATTTAAGTTTCACCCTTTGTACCCAATGCTCATTTCCTTTGTAGTCCAGTGAAATTTGGATGCTGGAGATAGAGTGACTCAAGCTTCAGTTAAAGAATTGAGGAATGTGTGTTACCTCTCCCAATATATTTGTAATCTTATGTAATAAAAAGTTGTTTCCTACTGAAGATATTTTGTATTCAGAAATTTCAAAAATGAGATATTTTTCTAGGTGTAAGAAGAAATTATGCCCATTATACATAAAAATATGATGTTTTTCTTATATATTCTTGGGCTATAGTATATGCACTATTCTATAGTGGATGTGTTTCCTGCTTCAAAGAAGAAAACTGACCCCCTCATGTTTCAGAGATGAAACACATAATGAAAAGGAAAAGGTCAGAAAGTTAGTATAGAAATTTAATTCTATACAATACAGTTCAGTGATGTTCCCATATTATTCTCAAATAATATGCTATAGGAATCATCCTATTTATTGCAAAACTGAACACACTGCTTCTAATTCTGGTATAGTTCTAACCCTGCTGCAACAAATTCCTGCAACTTAAAGTCTTTCAAAAGAAAATTTTGCTGTTACTATACTTCATGTTGAAGTGCATTCTAAAGATGTCTAATGTATTATTTATTTTCTTAATAAGTCCCTGAATGAATGACATGATTCTTTTTACTCAACATGATAAGTCATTTAAAGTTCTTTTTAAAAAATATTATAGAACAGACACAGGATTGGTAAAAAATATCATTGATTTATGCCAATGATGATAATGTTATGGAATCAATTCTCTTAATGCAGGATATTTTAGATATATTTTATGTTAGTAGTTATGCAATCAGGAATTATACATTCTGGGTTTCAGTAATAATTTATGTACTTGCATTTCCTGTTGGTTTTGATTTGACTGGTTTTCTAATTACTTTTAGTGTATTCTAAGGTTAGTCTTAGTTCTATTATTTAACATATACAGAGTATGATTTCTTAGACTAAAGGAAATCAAACATAAGCTTAGTATATATCAAGTGTGATATCCTACAATAGTTGATTCTGGCATTCATGGAAAAGTAAGAGAACCTGGGGGTCACTTTCTCTAAGAGTTCTTTGTGTCACCCCCTGAAGTGAATGTCAATAAAGAAATGTGAAAGAATGACCTCACTTTTTTCCCAACTCAAGCATTGAAATTTTCCCTACAGACATTAAAGTCAGCATGAGTACAGAATGTCTACCTGATGTCCTAACCTAACGTAGACGGAAAAAAGATTGTATTTAATGTTAGGCAATCACTCTGTTTACCAGATAAAAAGAAATTTATTTAAAATCTACTTGGTATTTGTTTCATTGTAACTTTTAGGAAGCTGATTTTGAATATGGAGCATTTATTACTAAAAGTCACCTGCTTAAGTTTGAGGTTGACACCTTGAGTTGAAATACTGGAAGCTCCATGTTCTTAAGTGAATATATCTTTTCTAATAATCAATAATCACAGAATGTTGAAGACATGGACATAGCAAGAAGAAAGAGTAAATGGTACAGAAATAATTTGAATCATTGTTATCAAGCATATGTTCAGTATTTGCATTCTATCATATTTGCTGAAAGAAGTTAGGTCGACTTTAAAGTAGTTCATTCCAGTATTACGCTCCACTTCCTAGAAGATTCACAAATTACAGAGGCAGTAACAAGGGGATCTGCCAGAAAAAATGAAAAGTAATATTGCCAGGAACTCAACAGTTTAACAGGAGAAATTCCAGAATGTAAGGTCACCATGTGAGGTAGTTGAAGTGACTTGAAATGTACCTGTACTGTTTGTGTTTGTGTCTGAGATGGCCAACACTCATGTATAGGGCCTCCCTGGTGGCACAGCAGTTGAGCGCTGCGCTGTGGAGCTGTCGGCAGCTCGCCATGCGAGTTCCAAGCCCAGCCAGGGAGAATCCCACGTGGTGCGGCAGACCTCTCCTGCCTCACCCTCTGCTCCCTTCAGCAGTGTATTTCTGATCTGCCTGTTCTGCTTCCCACTCTGTTTCTGGTGAACCCTCTCGCCGCCCCACGCCTCTGGCCTGTACCCCAGCTTGTATGTATAAATAAATAAATCTTAAAAAAACCACTCATGTATAATATAAATATAAACCAGTTTTCCTAAAATTCTATTTCTGTGGAAGAAGAGGAGAATGGACCTTGGAGAACAATAAATGGTGTTTGCTGAGAAAGTTGAGGAGAAAATTGCCTGTGTGTGATGAATGAATGAATGCCATAATGAATGACACTGTGCTGTCTTAAGATTGAAAACTTAAGAACTACTGTGTAACAAGCAGAGAAAAGAAGGCTTAGTATGCCTAACCAGAAAAGAGCCAGAATAAAAATGTATAACTGCAAAGGGCATTAAAAAAATTAACTCAGTTAAAAATGAATAAGTAAATAAATTTGATATAAAGACACACAGAGTATAATGATTAATAACAGATGGAAAATGTATACCTAACAGTGCCTATTAGAGATGAAGTACATCTCTCAAATTGGCCAGTGACGATAAATGCAAAAAATAGTTAATGTATTAGGTGTTATAATTTCCTTCCTTCCTTCCCTCCCTCCCTCCCTCCCTCCCTCCCTCCTTCCTTCCTTCCTTCCTTCCTTCCATCATTATTGTTTATATCTTTTACATTATAGTGTATTCTTCGTAGGTTACCCACCACTGATTCACCAAGGAACTGTCACCATAGTCCCTTGTGCTCTTTTCTCCCTTGTTTGAGCCCTTATCCTCCCCCATCCCTTGCTGAGTGTCTCTCTCTTGTTTGGTCCCCCTATATTCCTGCTATAAGTGAAACCATTTGATATTTTTCTCTTTCTTTCTGGCTTATTTCGCTAAGCATGATCCCTTCTAGCTCCATCCATGTTGCTGTGAATTGCATGTGTTTATCTTTTTGATTACTGAATAGTATTCCATTGTGTATATGTACCACATCTTCTTGATCCATCATCTATTTTTGGGCATTTGGGTTGTTTCCATATCTCAGCTAGGATGTTATAATTTTCTAATATACTCATGTTTCACTTACGATGTAATCCCTGTCAATTTACAAATAAGGATTTGAAATGACTGAATAAAAAAAACAAAAAAAACCTATGATAGGCAGGAATATTCAATACTAGGGAGAAGTACAAAGACCTGAGCTTAAGTGAAAAAATAAATTCCATGAGAACAAAATATAAGAGATATGATTTGGGCACATGAATAAAGTCTTGGCCATTTTGTAAACTCAATGTAAGCCATCAGTGTGTCACTGCTTCTAAAATTATTAACATAATATTAGGTTAAATTAAAAAACAAGCCACCCTTTCTCAAGAGGTTATTAAGCTATCATGAAAGTTAAATTAACTAGAGACAAAATGGAATCTTTCCCTAATTTCTATGTATTTATTAAAAAATAAAATTTATATTTTTCTATTTTACAAAAGAATGGCTTGGTGCTGCCATAGACATATCAATTATGGATGCCTGACAATTAAGAGATGAGATAATTTACTTATGACTTAGTTAACTCATTCTATCATCATTTAATAAAATCATGCTGGGTTTCACAATTACTGTATATAAACAGGTTCATTCATTGTCATATGATATTTAATTTAGAACCATAATTGCCACTGGTTAGCCACAGGAAGTACAAAGGACACTGAGTTAAAGACAAGTTAATAAGCATAAAAATAATTCCACAATTTACTGTTTGGTAACCATCTCCATATTCATAAAGTACTGGTGTCTATAAGGAGAGTATAGCAATATATCAATAATATACATTTTTAAAAAAATCCAGAGACTATGGTAAATGACTATTATAAATAATAAATCAGTATAGCAAAGAGGCAGGCTACAAAATCAATATACAAATATCTGATCCATTCCTATATCTAAAAAGCAAACAAGAAGAGAAGAAACCAAAAAAATCCCATTTATAATAGCAACAAAAAGAGTTAAATAACCTAGACAGAAATTTAACAAAGGCAGAGAAAGACCTATACAATGAAAATGATAAAACATTGTTGAAAGAAATAGAAGACATGAAGAAATGGAAAGATATTTCTTTCTCATGGATTGGAAGAATTTACACTGTTAAAATGGCCATCTTACCCAAAATAATATAAAGATTTAAGACAATCCTCCATCAAAATACCAAAGACATTCTCCACAAGAAACAGTACAAAAAATCATGAAATTTCTTAGAACTATAAAAAACTATGAATAGCAAAAATAATCCTGACAAAGAGCAAAAATAGAGATTATCATGTTCTCTTCAAAATATACTACAAAGCGAAAGTGAATCAACAATATTGTAATAACATACAGTATTGTAGTAAACACACACACACACACACACACACACACACACACACATCAGTGGAACAGAACTGAGATCTCCAAAACAAATTCACACGTGTATGGATAACTGATTTACAACAAAGAAGCCAGGGACATGCAAAGAAGAAAGTCTCTTCAATAAATGGTTTTGGGAAAATTGGGCAGCCACATGCAAAAGTATGAAACTATCTCACACCATACACAAACATGAATTCAAAAAGGATTAAAGATTTGGTTATGAGTTGAACCATAAAATACATATAATATTACTATATGATATATATCATATGTATTAATTATATATAATACGCATATTATATATAATAACACACATATAACATGTATAATATAATTTATTATATTATATATGATTTATTATATATTTATTATTATAAATTTTATTATATTTACTATATATATATAATACAATAAACAGAAGTGATACACTCCTTAACATTAGCCATAGAGATGTATTTGGGGATTTGACTCCAAAACAACAGAAACAAAAGCAAAACAAACAAATGGAACTACATCAAACTGAAAAGTTACTGCATGGTGAAAGAAACTATCATAAAAATGAAAAGGCATCCTACTAAATGGGAGAAGATATTTACACAACATATGTTTGACAAGGTGTTACTATCCAAATTATATTTCATTTCCTAAAAATATTAAAAATAGATCGGATGTAAGACTCAGCAATTCCATTTCTAGGTACCTACCTAAGGAATGAAAAAACACCAATTTAAAGAGATATATGCCCCTCCATAGTACCAAAAATCACAGCACTATTTACAATAGTCAAGTTATATATCATCACCCAAAGTCCATGGTTTACCTTAGAGTTCACTCTTGGTATTGTACATTCTATGGAACTAGATATGTATCCATCATATATTTATATATACAGTATTTTCACTGATCTAAAACTCTTCAATGCTCTGTATATTCATCCCTCTCCTTGACCTCTAACACCGGACCATTAATATTTTTATTGTCTTCATATTTTGCTCTTTCCAGAATGTTATACAGTTGTAATCACATAGTCTGTCCTTTCATATTGACTTCTTTCCCCTTAACAACATGCACTTAAAGGTCTTTCATACATTTTCATGAATTGAAAGTAGAAAAAACAAATTTAGAGTCTCATGCAAAGAAATTTCCCCCATGCTAGCTATTTGCATATTTCTTTTCCCTGAACTTAGTAAACTACACACACACACACACACACACACACACACACACGTTTTGGCGGTACATATATTAATAGTGCTAGCATGATAACTAGAAATCATTTTAAAGTTGCAAAGAAGTAGAAACATTAGTTTAATAGTAGGTCAAGTTAGAGAATTTATACCTTTTTGGACACATTAAGTTGAAGCACTAGTATCAATAAAGAAAAAATATTGTTAATGTTAAATATATTTTATGATTTTCTGTCAGGGCTGAAATGTTGAGTGGGAAAACTTAACCTATATATTTATATTACACTTAAGGCTATAAACTCCAATCAGTTTATTATTAATATATCCAAATACACACACATATAAAAACACAGCTAGTAAATCCAAAATAAAGAACTCTTAACACTCAACAATGGGAAAATTTTAAAAACCTGATAATAACATATGCTGAAAAAAATAAGAGCAATCATATCTCTCATTCATTGCTAGTGGAAATGAAAAATAGTGCAGCCATTATGGAAGAGAGATTTGCAGTTTTTGCTGAATACTAAACAAACACCATAAAATGTAGCAATTATGCCCCTAAGTATTTAACCAATTGGACCCAAACATGAGTATTTTATAGGGGAACTTTACTCATAATTTTCCTAACTGGAAGAAAATAAAATGTCCTTTAGTAGGTGAATGGACAAATAAACTATGGTATAGACATACATTGGAATGTCATTCCTCAGTAAAAAGAAATAAACTGTGAAGCCACAAAAAGACATGAAGGGACTTTAAGTGCATATTGCTAGGTCAAAGGAGTCAGTGTGAAAAGCCTTATAGCATACAATTCCAAATGTATGACATTTCTGGAAAAGGCTAACCTGTAGAGAAAAACGATCAGTAGTTTCCAGGGGCTTGGGAGAAGAGAGAGAGGAAGAAAAGGTGAAGCACAGAATTTTTAAGGCACTGAAACTTCTGTCTAGTATTGTAACTGTGTACAAGATATTCATTTGTCAAAACACATGGAACTATACAAAGCAAAGAATGAACTTTAGCTTAAACTATGGACTTTAGCTAACATGTATTAATTTTGTATGACTAATTGTAACAAATACACTATATATTAATGCTAATAACAGAAGAATGGTTGGATGGGACTATATGGGAATTCTATTACCTACTTAGTTTTTCTGTAAATTTTAAAGTTCTGAATATAAAACTTTATTAATTTAAAAAATACAGTCTAGATTTTCAATAATAATGTAATATGCTTAAGTGTACAAGAAACTATATTGTTTTTTTCATAACTTATTCTTACCCCTAATATGCAGTGCATCTTAGGCTTATTACAACTATTACTAATAATGACTTTGATGATGAATTAAGATATGGTTACCAAGCTGTTAACTTCTCTTTGTGAAATATGGACAATTGAGGAGTAAGATTATAATGGAAACACATTTTGGGAGTGGAAGAAATACAATTTTTCTGTGTATATATATCACTACAGTTATAAGCATGTGGTATCTCTCTAGTGATTTGGGGTGGAAAAATAACTGAGGTCCAGCGATATTTTAGAAACCTGATCTGATAACTTTAATCATAATGTCATAAAAATATCTGGACACTAATAAAATATATATCAAAATTCAGTTACTATTTTCTCTTTCTACAGAAAAAGAAAATGAATGATACCCAGAAGTAGAACAGGATGGAAAATAAATTCAGCACACATTCGAAGAAAAGTGATGTTATATAATCTAGGTGGGGCCAAAAGAGGGTTTGAGGAACAGGTAGAATTTAACTCTTGAAGGATAAATATGGTTGACATAGATAGGACATAAACATAGGATAGGAACATCCTGCTGAGAGATAAAAGTACATGCAAGACTAGAGAGGTAAAGATTCAAATATCATATTCAGAAGATTGAACTATCTAAGTCAGAAGTGTAACTAAATAATAGAAGAAGGTGAAAAAGGATTTTGAACCAGATTGTTGTGGGCTTTAATTGCTAATTTAAGAAATTTTAACTTTTGTTTGTAGACAATGAGAAAATAGTGAGGTTTGAAATTTGAAAAATGTTAGGATATAAAGAAAATAATTATATATGTAGTTTAGGTACAAAAAGGGAAAATGACTAGAACTGTGTAAGCTCAGATTTCTTCTTATATCAATGTCAATTGATGTTCACATTGGCATTTAATGGTTATTGTGATTTTTTAAAAATAAATAATATATTTTTGAAATGTTTCAGTTAAATTTCTTATACAGGAAATATGAGTAGTTAAACTCTTATGAGCAGAAGCTAACTGGTGTCCTCAATAGTTTTTGAGTGTAAAGTGATATCAAGACTAAAAGTTTGGAAGTGGCTTTTTAAAATTAATTCTATATATTCTGGTCTGTTTAGTTGCAATTTGTCTATAACTTGTATATTGTACCCTTATATTTGTCGGTTGAATATCTTTGACTATTTTACATAACTTTCTTGATGAAGAAACTCAATGGCATGTGCATATACAAATGCTCAATGAGGTCCAAAATGTCTGGAGAATTTAATGATAATTAAAAATATCAAGTTGCAAATTAAAATTTTGTAAATAGTAGTAAACTGTAAAACATTTGTGTTTGATATACTTGGCTACCAGTTTAATGTAGTATGGCTTTAATTAAAAAGTAAGGTTAAGATGTGTATTTATACTGCTATGAGTTACATACAGAGACACAATTACAAGGATAGCAAAGAGTCTTTCAAAATAAGTGCTTTTTTTTTACATATTAAAATTCTGTAAATTTTATCTAACCTGCATTTAATTGCTCCAATTATTAGTAAATGTATACATATGTTAGATACTGTAAATTCAAAAGAATTGTCTTTAAAGAACATAAGATTTTATTTTTCACATTATGTTTTTTGACATTAAGTAGGTTTATATTATTGTAAGTGCTTTGGGGGTAATAGGTTCAAAGCTCTACAAATGTATATTTTCACACCGTGCCCACCATCAGTGCCCCAATAATCCTCCACCATGTTTCACTGGGCCCTTTCATTACTTCACTCACATCCTTCCACCCTCCCCCTCTTGTTGCCTCAGTCTTGCAGCCAGTTTGCTTGTTATTGGTTTGGCTTTGACTGATCCTTTGTTATGTTTCTCTGTTCCACATGTAAGTGTGACTATGTGGTATTTGTCTTTCTCCTAACTATTTGGCTTAGCATTATACTCTCCAATTTCATTCACATTGTTGCAAATGGCTGTTCACCCATTTTCATAGCTGAGTAGTATTTTGCGCGTGTGAGTAATAAAAGTTTTGGATCCACTCCTTTGTCCCTGGTTATTTAAGCTGGTTCCATAATGTACCTATTATAAACAGGTCTGCAATGAACACAGGAGTACATATATTCTTACAAGTTGTTTTTGCATTCTTAGATACCTAGGAATCAAATTGCTAAGTTATATAGTAGACACAATTTTTATATTTTGAGAAATCTCCATACTGTTTTCCATAGGGGCTAGACTGGTTTATATTCCCACCAACAGTGTATAAAGGTTTCTTTTTCTCTTTATCTGCTGTTTCTGGTCTCTCTGATATGGGCCATTTTCACAGAGGTGAGATGGTACCTCATTGTGGCTTTTATTTACATTTCCCTGAGCATAAGTGATAATAAGAAAATTTTCATGTGCTTAATGACCATCTGTATGTCTTCTTTGGACAAGTGCCTATTTAGTTCTGCCCATTTTTTTGATTAGGCTAATTGTTTTATTTTTGTGGAGTTGTATGAGTTCCTAATATATTCTGGATATCAGGCCTTTGTCAGATGTATGATGTGCAACTATTTTCTCCCATTAAGTGGGTGTCTTTTTGTTTTACTGATAGTTTCTTTCACTATGCAGAAGCTGTTTATTGATGCAATCCCATTTGCTTATATTTGTTTTTGTTTCTCTTGACATTGTAGATATATCCTCAGAGATATTTCTAAAACCAATGTCATGGAATGTTTTCCTTATATTTTCAGAAATTTATTTTATGGTTCCAGGCCTTGCATCCATGTCTTTAATCCATTTTAAGTTAAACTTTTGTGTAAAGTTGTGAGACGGTGATCTAATTTTATTTATTTTTTTGCATGTGGCTATCCAGTTTTCCCAACACTATTTGTTGAAGAGACTCTCCTTTCTCTATTGCATACTCTTGGCTCACTGGTTGCAGGTTAACTATCCATAGCAGTGTGTGTTTATTTCTGGGCTATCTTCTATTGCATTATTCTGAGTCTCTATTTTTATTTCAGTATAATATGTTTTA
The DNA here is from genome assembly GCA_004024925.1 of Scalopus aquaticus. Lineage (NCBI taxonomy): Eukaryota > Metazoa > Chordata > Mammalia > Eulipotyphla > Talpidae > Scalopus > Scalopus aquaticus. The sequence continues at coordinate 63,529 of PVIJ01001955.1, forward strand.
ACTACTGTAGCGCTTTGTAATATAGGTTGAAGACTGAGAGTTTGGTGCTGTCAGTTTCTCTCCTTTTTGTCAGGAATTCTTTGGCTATCTGGGGTCTTTTTGTGGTTCCATGTGGTTTTCAGTTTTATTTATTTTAATTCTTTTAAGAATATCACTGGAGGGCCTTGCTGGTGGCACAGCAGTTGAGCGCTGCGCTGTGGAGCTGTCGGCAGAGCGCGATGCGAGTTCAACACCCAGCCAGGGAGAATCCCACATGGTGTAGCAGACCTTTCCTGCCACGCCCGCTGCTCCCCTCAGCAGTGTATTTCTGATCTGCCTGTTCTGCTCCCCACTCTGTCTCTGGTGAACCCTCTCGCAGCTCCACGCCTCTGGCCTGTACCCCAGCTTGCATGTATAAATAAATAAATCTTTAAAAAAAAAAAGCCAGCATTATTCTTAAAAAATAAAAAAGAATATCACTGGAGCTTTTATCAGAATTGCATTGAATCTCCATATTGATTTTAGTAGGATGGCCTTTTTAACAATGTTAATTCTTCCAACCCATGAGCAGGGAATAATTTTGCTTTAAAAGGATAAACTCTTAAAAAGTATTTTCCCAGACAGTAAAGTTAAGAGACTTTAAAGTTACAAATGCTACTGGTAATAACAAAAATTGGCATTAATTTTTGAAATACATACAAAGGAAGAACACATAAATTATGGAAGTAGATGTTGGAGAATTATTTTAAAAACTAGTCTATCAAAGTCCTTAATTCTCACTCGAGGTATGATACAGGCTTATATAGTAAGCAGGCTAAAGGTTTAGGTACATTTATGAATGACTGTCTGAATCATAGGGAAAAAATTGAGAAGACATTTAGAGCATATTCCCTAATTTGTAAGGATGACACCCTAAATAATGAGCTGATACTACTGTATTGTTGACAAAAATATTGTTAATGTGGTTAAATGGCTTAATTTTGCTGGACAATTTGATTTTTCATGTTCTAGTGTGTTAAGTGATCTCTTTTTTGTCATAACTACTATTTAACTCTTTCTTTCTGCTACTTCATTCATAGTGTTAGAAATACAATGCATCCAGTAATATGCCTTATATCTTTGGGAAAAAAATTCACCACTACTTATACACATAAACTTCTATAAAATATAAATCCAGATCGGCAAAAAATATAAATTATGTTATACCATTCTCTGGATATACTCTAGGCCAAAAGGCCACATAAAATTAGCTTACTTTGATTTTTACCTTAATATCTGCATATTATGTATTTTTATATTATAGTGCCTGAGCAACTCTATGGCATTTGGTTTGAGGATAAGATTTTATAAGCTTATGTAGTTAATTCTTCTATAGATATTTGTGGACTTGTAGGAACACCACTTCTTATTCTGCACTTGAACAAAAGATTGGTAACTCTAGTTTCTTCATTCTTTGGTTTTTGTGAATAAAAGAGTACAGGGTTCATGGAGCTGACAATAAGTAATAAGAGAAAATCTTGACTAGAAAGTCAGGCTTAGTAAAGATACTGAGCCCACCAACATTATTCTTCCAAACAATCAATATGTTTTTAGATTTACTAGTATGGAAAAAATAAACTATCAAGAATATTACTGAATCAGGAACATAACAGTGGTGGAAAAACTGAACACTTTTCCTCTAAGATCAGTTCAAGACAAGACTGTCAGCTTTCACTACTATATTCAATATAGTATTTGAAACTCCTGGCTAGAGCAATTAGGCAAGAGAAAACTATAAAAAGAATCCAGATTGGGAAGGGATTAGTAAAACTATCACTATTTGCAGCTGACATGATAATATACATAGAAAATCCTATGACTGGGCCTCCCCGGTGGCGCAGCGGTTAAGCGCTGCGCTGTGGAGCTGTTGGCAGCGGTGACGCGAGTTCGACGCCCGGCTGGGGAGAATCCCACATGGCGCGGCAGACCTCTCCTGCCTCGCCCGCTGCTCCCCTCAGCAGTGTATTTCTGATCTGTCTGTTCTGCTCTCTGCTCTGGCTCTGGTGAACCCTCTCGCCACCCCACGCCTCTGGCCTGTACCCCAGCTTGTATGTAAAAATAAAAAATAAACCTTTAAAAAAAAAAAAAAGAAAATCCTATGACTTTACTAAAACAAATATTTGAAACAGTAAATTAGTACAGCAAGGTGGCAGGCTACAAAATCAATATTCAAAAATCAGTTGCATTCCTATACACAAACAACAAAGTAGAAAGAAGAAATCAAGAAAACATAATAGCATCAAAATTTATAATAGCATCAAAAAGAATTTAATACCTAGGAACAAGCTTTAAAGAGGGGAAAGACCTGCACAATGACAACTATAAGAGATTGTCCAAAGAAATAGAAGACACAAACAAATGGAAATATATTTTTGGCTCATGGATTGGAAGAATTAACATTGTTAAAATGACCATCTACTCAAAGCAATATACAAATTCAATGCAGTTCTTATCAAAGTATCAATGACATTCTTCAAAGAAATAGAAAAAACATTACTGAAATGTATGTGGAACCACAAAAGATTCTGAATAACCAAAGTATTTCTGACAAAATAGAAAGGAGGTATCACACTCCTAGATTTCAAGCTATACTATAAATTATAGTAATCAAAACAGTATGATATTGAAATATAAATGGATACATAGACAATGGAACAGAATTGAGAAATCAGAAATAATCCCACACTTAACTCGACATAAATACTTTCAAGAGCATATAGTGGAGATAGTAAAGTTTCTCATACAAATGATTATGGGAAAACTGGACAGCCACAAGAAATAGAATGAAACTAGAACCACTGTCTCACAGCATACACAACAATTAATATAAACTGGATTGAAGACTTGGATGTAAGAACTGAAACCATAAAATAAATAGAAGAAAACAGTTAAAACATTCTGCAACTTTGGAGAATAGGCTCCAAAGGCAAGGGACACTAAAGCAAATATAAGTAAGTGGGCTACATAAAACTAAAAAGCTTCTGCATGGTGAAAGAAACCATCATTAAAATGAAAAGACATCCTACTGAATAGAAAAATATATCATATATATATATATCTTACATCTGACAAGGGGCTAATATCCAAGACTAGCCAAGAACCATACAACTAAATGAAAAGAAAACATGTGACCCAATCCAAAAATGGGGAGAAGAACTAAATAGACACTTCTACAAAGAATACATACAGATGGCTATTAGACACATGAAAAAATACTCATTGTCACTTCTCCTCAGGTAAATGTAAATCAAAACTACGTTGAGATACCACCTCACACCTGTAAGAATTATCTATATTAAAAAAAGCATAAGTAACAAGTGTTGGTGAGGGTGTGGCAAAAAATAAACCCTCACACACTGTTGGTGAGGATGTAGACTAGCCCAGCTCCTGTGGAAATGGTATGGCAGTTTCTCAAAACATTAATTAAACATAGATAAACTTTCAAAATAGATAACTCATTGATCATTACCACGGGCTAGGGAGAGGGTTGGGAAGGGTGATGATGAAAGGATCTCTGTAACTATGGAACTGTTCTTCTATATCTTGATTTTTGTGGTGATTGCAAAAATTTACACCTGTGATAAAATCACATAGAACTATGCATGAAGGCACATTACACATATATACATGTAAAACAGGAGAAATCTAAGTAAGATCTGTGGGTTGTAACTATTTATTCCTTGGTTTTGATATGTGCTATAATTATGTTACTATTCTATTAACACTCAAAGAACTGGGCAAAGGACACACAGGACCTTGCTGTACTATTTTTGCAACTTTTTGTGAATTAGAATTACTTCAAAATAATACTGAGGGCCTCCCTGGTGGCACAGTGGTTGAGCGCTGCGCTGTGGAGCTGTCGGCAGAGTGCGATGCGAGTTCCACGCTCAGCCAGGGAGAATCCCACATGGTGTGGCAGACCTCTCCTGCCTCGCCCGCTGCTCCCCTCAGCAGTGTATTTCTGATCTGCCTGTTCTGCTCCCCACTCTGTCTCTGGTGAACCCTCTCACCGCCCCACGCCTCTGGCCTGTAACCCAGCTTGTATGTATAAATAAATAAATATTTTAAAAAAATAAATACTGAGAAACAAACAATAAAAATTATCTTACTCCTCAATTTAAAAAAATAGGTCTACCATATAATCCAGCAAATGCACTCTTAGGTATCTACCTGAAGAATGCAAAAATACTAATTTGAAGAAATAATGCACTCCAGTGTTCATTGCAGCACAATTTACAAAATGCAAGTTATCAGGACAACTTAAGTGCCTAATGACAGATGAGTTGATTAAAAAAGTTGTGTTATACAATGGAATACTACTCAGTTATAAAAAAAAATGAGAAGTCTTGCCATTTGTGACAATGAGGAAGGGATTATGTTAGGTGAAATAAATCATAAAAGAAAGAAATATACTGGATGATTTCATTTATATTTGCTATACAGAGAAACAACAACAACAAAAAAGAAAAACAAAACAAACCTGGCAATATGTCTGTAGATTTGAGGCTACCAGAAGGGGAGGGTGGGAGTAGGGAAGAAAGGGTGGGGGGCCTATTTGACTATGGTGGAGGATATAAAGGCTTGGGAGAGGGTGTGGTATGGTAACCAAACATCTGAAGAGGTGTGATCCTGTACCTCTGAATCATACAGTGTTGTAAACCAAAGTTACTTAAATGAAAATCATACAATTAAAAAATAGATTTTCAAGCCAAACCTCATCCCAGGTAAAGGTAAACTATTTAAAGCCTGAGCATCTGTTCATATGCTTATTTGTCATACTTTTATCTACTTGGGTTATGTATCCAGATATTTTGCCACTTTTTAACTGGGTGGTTAAAAATCTGAAGATTTTTTGATATCCTAAATCCCAATATATGGCAGGATAAGAGTAAGAATGTTCATTGCTCTACTGAATGTCAGAGTGCAATGAAAAATATGGTGGGCAATGATCAGAGGAAAGATGAAAGGGCTTTTAGGTGAGACAATATGAACATATTATGACTGGCTCTGAAGAGAGTCCACATATCATAATTAAGAAAAACTCTATGATTCAACAGTAAAGTTTTATGGACAGTTCTGTAAAAGGAAAACCAACAGTCATTTCAGATTCTATTCCCTGGTTACAACTGAGCATGTAAGATACCCTAGGGCTATACATCAATATTCTCCTTTCCATCTAAAAGAAAATATTGAATAAATGGAGAGATAGCATGAGTAAAAGTTCATGAAGAAAAGGAAAACACTGGCTTCTTTATAAAATTTTATAGTGGTAACATCTTTAGAAACCAACGACTCCATAAGTCCTTCAGTAGATTTATTTACATAAAGGTATTGCAAAAATGTTGAATCAATTAATTCTTTGGTATTCTTGACTGTATTTGTCAAATTTAACATAATATAGTTTAGCTGCATAGTGAATTGTTTTCCTGTGCTGTTCCTTATGTAAACATGAAGAATTATTTATCAGATAAAATGCTAGAAGAGGGCAGGGTTTATCTCTGAACTGAGTCTAGCACATGAAATGGATTCTCCCTGAAGAGGTGTTGTTGCATGAACATATCAGTACCATATCCTTCATATGCTTGTAAGCAATTAAAAAATTTCTCTTATCTGCCTCTTCAAACCTGCCTTTTGCAGAAAGCTTTCTTTTTTTTTAATTAAAGTGTATCTATAGATGTGTTTAATATTTATATTAGGTTTTTAAATTCTAGAGGTCAGAAGCTAGGGCTGCTTTTCTTAATTTTTATCCTAAAATTATAGTCCAATTCTATGTTTTCTGACAATGCTTCATAAATAAATAAAAAAATTAATATCCATTTCTTTACATTTTCTACATAGAGCCCAGCTTCTAAATGAGCAGCTGTAGAACTCTTAACTGGATGAGTTCTGACCATGCTAAACCTAATATACTGGAGAAAAAGCTTATATATGTAATATATATATGAAAGAGATGACAAGTATTAGATTATTAGCTAGGGTACATTAATTTCAAAGTAGTGGATAACAGTTTCATTCTACAGATAGGAAAACAGAAGCAAAAATAATAAATAAGGATAAAGTGAAGGCATGGAGTAAAAAATCAGATTTTCCTTTAAGTAAGTAAATATTTTAGAAAACACCTTTAGGAAACTAGATTTATGGAGATAATTTTCACTTGGAATTTTCTTTACATTGTAGTATGCACAGGAAAGGTGACGTCTCATGGAACAGATACGTAATTTAAAAAAAATAGGTTATTACTTGTGATAACTACATTTCAACAAACAATTCTGTAACAATTTGAACAAAGATTTAAAAATCCACCTTAATGTAATATATACCCAGATTGATTCTCAACCTGGACACCTGAAACTTATACAATCACATGTTACTTCAGTACAACATGGAAAATAAGACAGAAAGGTATAATGTTGTAACTATTATAAAAATTGGATTCTTAAAATTGCTTTAAATTGTCTTTTCATATGTCAAAAAACTAAGAGTTTAAAATACTTAATCTTTCTTTAGGCAGTAGGCTTTTTACCATCCTCTCCAAAACTGCAATTTTATTCAATTTCAGTATATCCACAAAATATTCTATTAGAAATATTTTTTGAGATAAAATTTAAATAGAAAAGTAAAGATGTTAGTTTGTTATGTACTTTTAGAGCATTATAAAGCTCAAGAGTCAGAATTTGGGCTCATATTTCACTTATGCCACTTGCTAGCTGTGAAAATATGAGCAAAATAATTAACTTCTCTGTGCCTGAGTTCGTTGATCTGTAACCTGAGGTAACAAGAGTGTTTGCCTCAATCTGTGATGACAAATAAATGAGTAAATATATAAGAAAGTTCGAATAATCCTTAGCATGTGGTAGAAATGTACTTACAGAGAATAAAAAGATAAAACTCAAATGTGTAACTATTTTTTTGAATCCGGACGTTTTTTCTACAATATAAAACATTAACAATTTGTATTTTCCATATTTAATAAGGACTACATTGTGTGTGTGTGTGTGTGTGTGTGTGTGTGTGTGTGTGTATGTGTGTGTGTGTGTGTATGCATGTGTTTTATGGGTAAGGGGTCTCAGACTGAGTAAATAATCATAAATCTTAATAACTTACAACTAAAACAGAAAAAAAAATATGGGCAATCTACAAATCTGAGTGAATAACTGACATATTTGTGATTCCCTGCAGATATCATGGAAATAAGGACAGTGGCAGTTGGAATTGTGGCAATCAAAGGGGTGGAGAGTGAATATTATCTTGCAATGAACAAGGAAGGAAAACTCTATGCAAAGGTATTGATAATTAAAAGCTTAGACTTAATTTTTCAAACTTATTGCCAAAAAATCTTGTCTTTCTGAAAAGTAAAATAGGAATTCATTTCTCTCCAATTATATAACTTAATGACTCAACTGAATCACTTTATATTAAAACATTATTAAAAAATTGCTTGATCTTGGACAAATTGCTAGCTCTCTGGACTTTGGTTTCTTTATTTGTAAAATGAGTTGGACTAACTGACGTCTAAGGTTCCTTCCAACTCTAAAATAGCATGTATATTTTAGACACTTAAAATATAAGATTTCCATCTGTCAGTACTAAAGCTCTTTTGTTAATGTTCACCCAATTTACACATGCTGAATTGAAAATTCTTGGGGAAAAAATTCAGAAGTTTGTTTATCAACATCAATCTCACAGTCATGAGATTTGAACTGTAGGCATTCCCACTGTTCTCTTTTATTACTTTATTACAATGTAAAACATATAACAGCTCATTCCTCTATAATAAAGTATAATTGTCTTTTCTAGTACAGTCTAGTACAATACCTGATATAGGCTAATCACATAAAAATATAGGTTTAACTGAGTAAGTGAATGATAATTAGATGGAGAAAGAAATCATTTTTCATCATTATTGTAGTCAGTGTAGCAGTAAATGAAGAAAAGTTGTGAAATATGTTCTTTAGCTGATGTAGACAGAGGTTCTGCTAATTAAATAAAATTCTAGTGGTTAGGAATGAGTGATTTGGGCATAGTAATGAGAGCCACTAATAATAGCTCTTAATACTAAATAATAGTAGCACAAATTGCCAAAAAGTTACATATTGGAAACTGTGTTGCTTAGCTAAAGTATATAATTTTATTATTTTCAAAATTTAAAATGGCTTTTTTCTTTTTTTTCCAATTATGCTAACTTTGTTGTATTAGGCTTGCTTTAAAAATTCATATATGCTTTATTTCTTTTTTATTGATTTATCATTGGTTTATAATACCATATATATTTTAGGAGTATAACTTCACACACTGATAAATGTATACATATTTATATTTACCAAATATTACTGCTTACTCTTTGTTTAACTGAACTCCTCTAAAATTCTCTTGAATAATGTTTCTCTGTTGTTTTATAGAAAGAATGCAATGAAGATTGCAACTTCAAAGAATTAATTCTGGAAAACCATTACAACACATATGCATCAGCCAAATGGACACACAGTGGAGGAGAAATGTTTGTTGCCTTAAATCAAAAGGGTTTTCCTGTAAGAGGGAAAAAAACGAAGAAAGAACAAAAAACAGCCCACTTTCTTCCTATGGCAATAACTTAATCATATGTGGTATATAAGAAACCAGTTCCAGCAGGGAGATTTCTTAAGTGGACTGTTTTCTTTCTTTTTCTTCTTTCCTTTTCTTTTTTTAAAAGTAATCAAGAAAGGCTGGAAACTACTGAAAAACTGATCAAGCTGGACTTGCGCATTTATGTTTATTTTAAGAGACTGCATTAAAGAAAGATTTGAAAAATATACACAAAAATCAGATTTAGTAACTAAAAGTTGTAAAAAATTGTAAAACAGGTTGTACAATCATGATGTTAGTAATAGTAATGTTTTTTTAAATTAATTTACCCTTAAGAGTATGTTAGATTTGATTATCTGATGATTATTTAAATATTCCTATGTGCTTACAAAATGGCTGCTATAATAATAATAATGCAGATGATGTTATATATGTCAGACCTAAAGGCTGCTGGAATGATTTGTCAGATAATCAAGCCAACTATGGAAGATAAGTAGTATTTGAAATGCTTCCTAGTGAAAAAATATAATCCATTTAAACTTAAGTCACTCAAATCAGAAATGAAGAATATTCTGAAAAATCCATTACTGAATTTAATCAAATGGGTACCTTTAGAAAAGTATAGGATTAGAAAATGCTTCTACCCATTAACAAGAACAAATTCTTATTACTGCTCAAATTAAAAGGGCACTACTAAAAGGATGTTTCTAAAAATCTTGTATATAAAATAGCAATAATGATGATAATACTGTACTTCATCTCACTTGCCACAAAATAACATTTTATAATTCATAAAAGTAAAATTCAGAAAATCTTTAAGTCTTTTCTCAAGTAACATAATCTACCTTTTGTATAATTCATATTCGGGAATATGGCTTTTAATAATGTTTTCCCATGAATAATCATGCTTTCTTCCCCTGTGGTTACAGCATTAAACTCTATTTTAAGTTGTATTTGAACTTTATTGTTTTGTTATTTAAGTTTATGTTATTTATAAAAAAACAACCTTAATAAGCTGTATCTGTTTCATATGCTTTTAATTTTAAAGCAATAACAAAACCATCTGGCTCAATTGCAAGTTCCCCCTCCCCCTTGTGACCAAAACCAAGAGTAGTACACAGCACTTGGGCCAGCAAATCCTGGATAGCAGACAAAAATGACAGCCTGAAGCAGTTCTTACAATAGATGTCTCACAGGGGACAGTAAAAAAAAAAATGTGAAATATGTTTTGCCACATACTCTTGTCAATTAGATTGCATAAGTAAAATCACTGCAGTGAAAGAACTTACAGGATTTTAAAGTTAGAACATAGTTTACTTAACGAGTTAGAAAAGTATAATATTTTTAAAATATGCAGGAAGTTAGTAGTTTTTAAACCTCTAAAAATCCCTGCCACTCAAAATATGGCAACACTGAAAGTTGCTTTCCTATTAGATGGCAAGAGCACAATGACCAAAATTGAGAATATAGCTAGGGATTTGAGGCTCTGAATATCAGGAAGGCTTGAGGTCAGGCTAAAATTATGGGCTTATCAGAAAGATACATTTTCATATCATAATTCTTCCCTCATTAGACTTTGTAGCCCTTTGTGTGTTCACCAATTCTAGGAGGTCAACATTTTTCTAATTTAAACTGTTAGTATGCTAAGCATTGTGGTTTTAATTTAAAAATAGTTGTCATGTCATTTGAGTCCCCTTATTTTGTATAAATATTATCTGGTAATACATTTATAGGTGAGTTACATGAAAGGCTAAGTCAACAGATGCAACAGATTTATTTGACTTTTTTCTGGCTTACATGACTGGGCTTCATGAAGCTAGAGAGAACTGCCCTTTCTCAGATATACTCTGGGAGATGCCATAAATGATATAAACTGTTATCTGATTCAAGAGCCTTGCTAGCCTGAGTTCCTAGGTAAGGCTCTGTGACTTGAGTCTTGTGAACATATCAAGGATGGAGGAGGACAAATTTTTATTATACTTGCTTCCTTAGCGCTTAGCAGAGTCTGTAAATAATCCTCTTTTCATAGGAATTTATTCAATGTTTGGATAAAAAGAAGATTCATAGTGGGAATAATCTTACTTCATTTTTAAATGTTAGGGTGAAACATGTAATATAGACATTTAAACAGAAATAGTGTATGTACATATAAATACAAACTATGTTAGGACCAAATATTCTCTTTATAGTTATAAATATGATCAAATTACACAGCAATGTTGAATTAGGCAAAATTAGTATTTAGCAAAAAAATTCAATCTAGTAGTGTAGGTTATTTACAAAATCTTTCTACAAACATTTGCTTTAAAAATTTTCCCTGTTGCTTTGTACTTATCATGCAAATTTTAGAAAATAAAATCACTAGCTACATATAGTTAGAATTCTAGAATCCTAAAACTGAAAGGGATAGCAAACGGTTCTATTCAGTCTTTCCTATTCATATACAGATCAGGAAATTGAGACTATGAAACATTCGAAGTTATGCAGCTAATTAGATACAGAGCACTCAGTTATAAGACCCACATTACTTAGTATGTGTTTCTTACCCCTAGATTATTAGGATTATTGGCTAATTGTCCCCTTTAAAAATTTTCGATTGAGTTATATTCCTTACATCTGCATGCAGATGTGACTTATGTTTGAGCAACTCATTTCAAACACAATGATTAGTCTATAGTTTGATTTATTTGACTCAAAAAGAGAAAAGAAATGATGCAATTTCCAAACCTGATTCTTATTCAACTATTATGTACCCCTTTATTTGCACAAAGAACATTTTTCAAAATATATGTATAAACAGAGTAACTTTTTCTAAAATGTTATTTGAAAGATAAAATTGTTTAAATACATAGGTTCTTAAGAAGAAGAAAGGGAAAAAGAATATAAAATGTTAATAGAAGCAGTAGTAAAAAAGATACTTTTAAGGCAATTAGTGAATTAAAATATTTTTACATCAAAAACTATAATATAAATTATCAACCTTTGACTTGGACATAAATTTAACTTAATGACAGAAAAGAAGGGATTCTGAAGATACATTCTTAATTCCCTAGAGTTTGCTCTCCTGATTCTCTAAAGTGAAAAAGAACACAAAAGATGGACTACAGGATCCAGCTATAGTGAAAGCAATTCTGTAACCACAAATACCCTAAATTCAGTGCCTCTTACAATTTTCAACTGAATTACTAATAACAGTAGAGGTAGAGAATGAGTCCAAGAAATGTGCATTGGTGACTCACCGAAACCACAACATTTCTTGAAAACTTCTCTTAAAACTCATGAGATTTATGCATTTTATTCCATAATAGATTTGTGTGAATACGAAATTCACTCCAATGAGCAAAAGTGATGTACCAGAAAGATATATAAAGTTTATCATATGGCTTCATTACACTACCACCCTACTGTCACATCTGTGCATGAATAAGACACAGGAGATTCTGTACCTCTCATAGTCTAACTTTCCACACAGATGACATACGGCGAAAGAAAACCAACTTTATCTAAAGCACATTATGAACAGAAGTGATAGAAAAATATTAAAATCCAATATGATTATTGGCCAGTCAGAACACACTACTGATAGATGTACCAGATAGACACAGGCCACTATGACTAATTTGTGGGTACCAGATGATTACCAGTTTTGATCATTATTATGATCAGCCTAAAACAGAGATTTTAGAGATATAGATTAATTGAGCTCTCTGGTGTGAGTCCTTAATGTGTATACAAATATGAAATAGTTCATTAAAACTTAACTGTTTCAGCATTGTTATAAGATACTCTTGATTCCACTTCTATATTTTTTCAACAAAGATGCTACTTTAATAGAAGGTGATGTCCCTTTAGTTCTACATATGCTCCCACTTACCCTCTAACTTAGAATGGTTTCAAGAAAATTTACTGTCTTTTCATTTGAAAAGACTTGATAGGAAGCAAGAAATAATAAAGTCCTAGTTTCTTTTTAATAATTCCTCACCAATATTCATCCTCAGCTGGGGAGATGTCTTTTATATTTTCATTTTACTTCCTTATTATCATGTAGTTCCATTTTCTAAATCCTCACATTCAATTTATGAATGGCTATACAAAATTTCCTTCATCTCACCAGAACTTATATTCTAATAATTGAAATGTGAATAGTAACATTTAGCTTAAAGACATCCAGCCTTTCTCTTAACAAATTTAGTTTTAGTTATTGTTGTGTAACAAACTACCTAAAACCTAGTGGCTGAAAATGGTAAACACAGTTGATATGGTCAGGAGCCTGGAAGTACAGTTTACCCAGCTGTCTCTGGTTCACCTTTCTTATAAAGCTGCAATTAAGATGTTGGCCAGGTCTGCGGTGATCAATTGTCTCAATGTTCAACTTAAAGAGGAATCCATCATAGGTCTTTAATGACTCTGGTTGAAACATAACTTTTGCCACTTGGGTCTCGCCATAAAATTACTTACAACATGACAGTTTGTTGTCCATATAGCAAGGAATCAGAAGGAGTGTGAGAGAGAGAGTGAGCTAAATGGAAGCCACAGTGTTTTATATCCTTATCTTAAAGTGATCTCATGACTTCTGCCTATATTCAAGGGGAGCGGAATCATAAAAGGCCATAAATACCAAAAAGAAGGAATAATTGAAGGCCATCTTAAAGACTACCTAGTACTAGTCATAAGCTAAATGTTTTAAAACCACTGCCACAAGACATGGCTCTTTAGGGAGCAATAAAAGACATGACTTTAGTGGTGAGCCAATCAGCAGAGAACGATAACATAGGTATATTTTCTATGGCAACATTATTGCTTCTTCCCTGAGGGAAACTATACGGTACATTTTCAGAATAATTGAGAAAAGGTTTGACTTCTTGGATTCCTGATTTTCCCAGATATTTCCATATTTTGCTATTCACAATTGGGGCTAGGTGGAACTCCAAACACTAGAAAGAGAACTACATATTTATTTGCTTCAGAATAATTATGGAGCATAAAGCACATTAAGGTCACTGCCTTAACACATACACCATACACCACAGTCCATTCTCAAACAGAGCAGCCAAAGTGGTTCTGTTAAGAAATATTTCAGCTCATGGCATTCCTCTGTTCAAAACTGAAGCTGTCCATCATATTACTCAGAATAGAAATCAAAATTCTTAAGAGTGGCCTATGGAGTGGCAATGGAACAAAACCATATTGATTCTGCCTCTGAGTTTTGTTTGTAATTCTCTCATAACTAAGGTGTCTCTACTTCTCGCTGTTAATCCGTAATTTACCATACTTTTCATTTTTCAAATGTTTTATTTTGCAATGAAAAACTTTCTTCTGTTTTATGTGAATTACTCAACAATGGCCACCCACTTTTCTATCTTGTACACTTTCTACATAACCCAATCGTGTTAATGAATAGCCATTCACTTGAGGTTAACTATCTTTATAAATAATATAAAAACTCCTTGTGTTAGCTTGAACACATTTGCAATTCACATTCAAAACTGATTACTGTATTTGTTCTGCCTATCGGAGTAAACTCTAAAATTGCTCAGATGCAAGGGAAATTTAAACATATTGGGGAAAAAGTGTCAATATTGCTGGCAAGTATTTTGGTTTGAGACAGAGGCAGCCAAATTGCACATGATTAAAACACTTGTATAAAACTCACAAACATTTTTATCTAATGTAAAAAAGAACACTCAAGATATAAAGAAGCAAAATAAAACAAAATATGAAATGTTCCTATTTCATATTCTGAGGAGTTGAGGACAATAAATGTATTCTTCCAGAAACCTATGTCCAATTCTATTAAATCTCTCATACATATCTTAGAGGATTTTACTTCAATGCCATAATTTTTAGATAGTAAATTTGGCACAATATGTATAATCTAGGTTACTTTATAAACGAATGCTCATCATTGTACTTCAAACTAATCTTCAACCTTCTACTCTATTCTTAAGGACAAAGTTCAAGTTCAGTGAACTATTTTCAGACTAGCTCGTGCCTTATAATGCTTTTTTCCTTCTCTGAATCTTATTGACAATACTCTATGATGACATCCATCTAGCAATTGATTATGTACACACAAACAATATATGTACAGATACATGTATTTATTATATAATATTTTATTAATATAAATTTTCATGCACTCCAGTAAAATACACATATATTGAGAATTTGCTGTGTGTATATTGAATACTATATGGTAAATATAGGTTAAATGTGACAAAAGTACAAATTACTATTGTCTGTTATAAATGACCCACAAAATCTAGCAAGAAATTAGAAACTCAAAAAGTACTTAATGCTTTTAATACTTGGTCATTAACTGATCCATATGAATAATCTATTGAGAAAATGTATAAAAATTATGTATACAAATATCTCCCTAGGCATGTCTACTATGCCTACATAAATAATATTGTCTATACCTATGCAAAGGTCAGTTTTATATAACTGTGAAACCCTTTGGAATCTTTTAAATAATGTGTTAAAAATATAGCAACTATTACTTGAGCTCAATACATACAGATACTTTTGTAAAATTATGTCAGTGATAGGTTTGATGGCACAAAATAGGTCATCGGTAGCAATGCTAGCTCTATGTCTAACTGAAATGGACTCCATTAGGAAAAAGAAAAGGTCAAAGATCTTTGCTCAATGATGGACTTCTTGAAGTACTTCATCTTTTATCCTTCAGAACTCAGTGTTCAGCAATTCATATCTACAGACTTTCATAGACATCAAATATTTTTCAGCTTCCCTTGCCCTCTTCATTAATCCTTGCTGCCACTGTTTTGTTAGATGTCAGTGCTTATCTCAATTCCACATTAAATTTCTATAGTTACAATCTTCAGTGTTGTTCATTGTGCCTACCACTTAAATAGCTACTCACTTGTTCCACTTTCATGATATTACTGTATAATAAAAGGGTCAATTTTATCTAAATAGAAAACAGTTCACAAAAATTGAATGAGATGATAAATAGAAAGAATCAGGAAATAAAAGATAAAAATTTCAGCTGCAAACCCTCACATGTAAATAATCACCCTAAAAGTAAATGGAATAAACTCACTACTCAAAAGGCACAGAGTGACTGGAAGGATTAAAACAAAAAATAAGCTATCTGCTGCCTACAGGAGACTTACTTAAATTATAACAACACATACAGTCTTAAAATGAAGCTATAAAAACCAGTATTTTAAACCAATGGTAAACTTTAAAAAGCAAGAATTGGTTTACTTATACTTTATTATATATACTATACTTATACTTTCAGACAAAAAAGGTAATGATGGTAGAGGTAATGGCTGGACATTATATAATGAAAAATGAATCAATACCAAGAATACATAACATGTATTAATATATATGCACCTAATATATGAGCAGCAAAATATCTGAAGGAAATATGAACAAAACTACAGGAAGAAATTGATAGCAGCACAATAATTAGGGGGTTATAACAGTACACTTACATCAATGGACAAATCACCCAGACAGAAATCAACAAGGGAACAATGACTTTAAATAACAAATTAGATGGATTTAATAGATATTTATAGAGCATCCCACCCAAACAACAAAATGCACATTCTTCTCAAGAACACATGACACATTCTCAAGCACAGACCATATGTTGTATACATTCCACGACTGGATTAGAAAGAAATAGAACGAGTGAATAGACTGACTATAAACAAGGAAATTGAAATAGCAATCAAAAGTCTCCCCCAAAACAAAAGCTCAGGTCCAGAAGGCTTTACTCATAAATTCTAACAAACTTTCAAAGAAGAAATCAATATTTATCCTTTTCAAATTCTTCCAAAAAATTGAAAAGGAGGTAAAATTTCCAAACATATTTTATGAGCCAAACATTAACCTGGTTCTGACTGGACAAGTACATCACACAAAAAAGAAAATTATAAAACAATATCTTTGATGAACATGGATGCGAAAATCCTCAACGAAATATTAAATTAATATTAGTAATACATTAAAAGGATCATACACCATAATTAAGTGGGACTTATTCTAGGGTGTAAGGATGATTCAAAATATGCATGTCAGCAAAAGGAAGGACCAAAATCATAAAATCATCTCATAGGTAGAAAAAGCCTATGACAAAATTCAATATCGACTTATGAAAAAAACCCTAAACAAACAGATACATAAGGAATGTATCTCAACATAATCATGGCCACATATGACAAACTCATAGCCAAAATCATACTCTAGTTTGAAAAACTGAAAGCTTTTCCTCCAAGATCAGGAGTTAAGACAAGGTTGTCCAGTCTATCACTATGGTTTAACATGGCATTGGAAATCCTAGCCAATGCAATTAGACAAGAAAATGAAATAAAATGTATCAAAATCAGAAAGGAGTAGGTAGTACTATCATATCATTATTGCAGAACATAACATAATAACATATTGCAAAGATTCCAGTAAAAATATGAAAAATAAGTAAACATCCTAAAATAATAGGTTACAAAATTAATCTGTTGCATTTCTATACACAAATAATGAATTAACAGAAAGAGAAACAGGGAATCAATTCATAAAAAAGAGTTAAATATCTAGAAATAAATTCAACTAACAAGGCAAAACACCTGTACACTGAAACTATAGACATTGTTGATAGAAACAGAAGGTTCTAAGAATGGAAAGCTATTCTGTGCTCATGGATTGAAAGAATTAACATTGCTAAAATGGCCATTTTACTTACATCAATGAATGATTCAATGCATTTCCTATCAAAACCTCAGACCATTCTTCATAGAAATAGAATTTAAATAATCATAAAATTTACTTGTAACTACAAAAGGCCCCAAGTAGCAGAAAAACAATCCTGAGAAAAAAGAACCTAAATGTAGGTATCATACTCCCCAACTTCAAACAATATATCACAAAGCAATAGTAAACAAAACAGCATAGCACTGCAAGAGAAACAGACACACATAACTGTAGAACAGAATGAAAATTCTAGAAACAATATGGATAAATGATTTACCACTAAGGATCCAAAGGCATACAAAAGAGAAAGGAAAGCCTCTTCAATAAATAGTTCTGGGAAAACTGGACAGCCATATGTAAAACAAACCATTATCTCATAGCATACACAAAATTAAGTCAAAGTAGATGAAAGACTTGATGTAAGACCTAAAACTATGAAATACATAAAAGAAAACACAAGCATTCTGCTTTTTGACATCAGCCTTAGATTTGTATTTGGGGTCTCAACTCCAATGACAAGGGCAACAAAAATAAAAGTAAACATCTGAGGAGGTGTGATCCTGTTCACTTAAATCATATATAGTATTGTAAAGTGATGTTAACTCAATCATAAAAAATATAAAAAGAAGTAAAAACATCAATAATGCCAAGTGGGAAAAAACTAATAAGTAGGACTACATCAAATTGAAAAGCTTCTACAGAGTAAGACTCTATCATTAAAATAAAAAGGCATCTTACCAAATGGGAGAAGGTATTTCCACATTATATATTTGACAAAGGGTTAATACCCAAGTTTTAAAAAACCCATAAAATTCAATAATAGAGCATTAGTGCTTAAAATACCTAATTCTATTTTAAGCCAACATTCACAAATTATTCTAATAAAAAGAAGCAAAAATATAATTCAACAATTTCAAAAGAGCTAAACTGGAATTTATAATTAAGTTATTCTCATGTTTACAAGTATGATTTTGAAATAAACACTACTTCTAAGCTTTTCTGCTATTAGCCCTTTAGGTTTGGTTTAAACACATGCATACATTTTCAGCTGTTGGGAGGCTTATAATGTTATAATCCATGCACTGTTCTTGAAGAGCCAACTGAATCTAAAAACAGAAGTACCCAATCAATCCATAAGGCAGGCAGAAAAAATATTAAATTAACTGTGGTAAATAGGACTCTACATAATATCAAATGCAGGTGATAGTCCACTGCAGCTGGAAGTACTTTAGAATGGACTGTTGTTATCTTTTGAATTAATTTCACCGGAACAGTTTAAGAAGTTTAAGAAGGTGGACATTTTATCACCATCAAGGGCTCATATACTTCTTTTGTGCTAACTTGACTCCTCTGAATAAACTAGATAGTGAACTAATCACTAGTAATTTCATCACCATGCAAATCAAGCCTGAAAGAAAGGAAGTCAATATTCCAATACCATGTTATTGTCTGACCCACTAAAGTAATTTAGTTTCATCATAAATATAAACCAAAGTACCACCAAGGCCAAGAGGCATCTCTTCTTTTAAGGTTTAGGCTTGGATCAGAATTCCTGATACATGGAAAAACCCAACAGAACACATGTATGTGGAAGAGTTGAATGGGCATGTTTATCATTTCCTTTGTTCTTCAATTTGTAGAATTCATATGCAACCATTCCAAAGGGGACAAATAATGCTTCTTTAGCTTTTTGTATAAGTTTCAATGTCTGACTTTCATTTTATGAAGAAAGAGAAACATCTGTGTTGGTTTATAGAGCTTCTTAAGAAGCTTCTCACTGCTAAGGCACTGCTTCCAGTGCTCAATGTATACTCCTGGCTTTAGGTTCTGGAAGTCAGCTCTAGCCCTCCCCATACATTTCTCATTGTTATCCCATCTGCAAGACTTCCATCTCAGCAACATTTCACTCCAGAAGCGTTTACTTATATCCTTGTTAGCTCCATATTTCCTCACCTGACAAGGTGCCAGGCCTTTTCTTAGAACCCAGACCTCCTCTAAACCATGAGGTCAGGTCAGAACCTAAAACAATGGTTTTCAGATATTGGACAACATATAGCATAGGACTGTAAATCCCTAAGAGAAACAAACGAGGGAGCTCTTCAATTATCTCATCTTTTATCTAAAAAAGAACTTTTAGACCATCATGCAAGATAAGGGAATCTATGCAGAAAGCGTAGATTTCACTAAGCTGAGAAAATGAAATTTAGTAATCAGAATGGTCAAGATGATCTAAAATTACAGGTGAGTTTAATGTAAGGAGACAGATTGACACAAAAAAATCACTCTGGAGATATCTGGAAGGTTATCATTGAATCTTTGCCTGAGATTGGCAAAGAACCACAGTAAGACGCCAACAGAACAATGCTTGCAGCTTACACAAAGCTCATGTTCCAGATAGCTAGATGAGAAACCTATATATAAAATATGATGTAGGATACTAAAAATGGTATTAACTTAGTGAAGAAAAGCTAGACAAAAGACTTCCCTGGTTCTACCTAATGAAGTGTAAAAGCAAGTAGCAAATAAATCAAAACATTTCTAAGTAACTACATTGGATCTCTGCAAAAACTCAAAAGTATTTAAAGGAATGAAATAAAAATTGACACAAAAATACAAACTTCACCATGAAGAGACTGATCATTTGAATAGCAGTCTATCTATTACAAAAATTGAATTTGTAGTCAAAAGTCTTCCCACAGAGAAAATTTCAGACCTAGATGGCTTCATTGGTGAATTCTACCACATATGAAAAAAAGGATAAATAACAATTTTACACTAACTCTTTTTGAAAGGAGAAAGAGGAGGAAACACTACTATTACTAAAGTGAGACAGGATGACACAGAAAAAAAAATCACCAAAATTTTAGCAAACTGAACACAGTAGTAGATAAAAAAGGATAATATTTTGTGGCCAAATGGGATTTATCCCAGGAATGCAAAGCTGACTAACATTTTAAAATCAATCAGTGTAATTCACTGTATTAAGAAGTTAAAAAAACAAAAACTAGGTAGTTGTTTTCATAGCAATAGGTAATTCAGCCCTGATAGACATACCACAAAACTGAGATTCTAAGGAAAACACTTAAATTTATTGAATAAAAATTTTAAATTTATCTATTGGCAAAACACATTACTAACCAGTTAGCAATATAGTTAAAAAGTAAGACCATTTGTAATTACTTGAAGAGTTACTAAAAGTCTATATGTAAATACAGTAGCAGGCAAATGGGGAAAGGACTTAAGCATGTATTATTTTTATAATGAAACTAAAATGTAAAGCAATATTCAAAACACCATCAAATCAACCTAAAAATCAAATGCTCTATTTTAAAACCCTTAGCAAAAAATAAGTCATTAGAAAATTATGACAAATAATATATTTGATTTTGGCTGTATATTTCATTCTGCAATTTACAATAAATTTACTTACAAGTTGTTATGCGCTCTTGACTATTTAGTATCCTCTCCAATATAGATTTTGAAGGTATTTTCTTGCTACCATGTATGGTTGTTGTGGAGAGCTCATTCAGTTTCCAGTGGGTCCAAAAACCTTTTTGAGGTTTTAAACCTATTTATATAAAAATGTACATTTAGCCAAAGAAATTAGGATTTTGAAAATATCTTTTAATTTGGCAAAGCACTACACATTTCATCTTAACAAAAATCCTGCAAGAACTATCACTATTTTAAATTTCAAGTGAGGAAAAAAATCTCTATAAAAATATTAATATCTTATTATATGAAATAAATCAGAAGAGCTAAAACTCACTATCACCTTCTGACTCAGAGACATAAATTAAGTTCACACGTGGAACATTGGAAATTAATTATTGTGAGAACATTGAAAGGACATAAAAATACTCAACAATAATAATCCAAAGAGTATATTATGAAGCATTCATTGATAGTTATCTTGTAAACATTTTTTTACCTAGAAAGGCAGTCACGTTGTTAAGAACAATTTTACCTTAGAGTTTATGTGGCTTTAGCCTAAATAGTATCATGATTGTCTCTGAGTATAAGTGATTATTGTATTAAAATTTTCCCTTTCTGGGGTGGAAAACAATTCTACAAACAAATTGCCCTCCACAAAAGACAGAGGCAGCCATGCTTACATCAGATAAAATGAACTTCAAGCTAAAAAGGGTGACAAGAGACACAGATGAATACTATATAATGATCAAGGGAACAATATATCAGGAAGATATAACACTCATCAATATACACTCACCAAATGAAGGAGCATCAAAATACATTAGACAATTACTATCATCTCTGAAAACAGACATTGGAGAAAATATATATGTGGCAGGAGACTTCAACTCCCCACTCTTACTAATGGACAGATCAATGAGACAGAAAATAAATAAGGACACAACAGCCTAAATAAAGATCTAGAACATGGACCTAACAAATATTTATAGGACACTACACTCCCCCAAAAAACAAATACACATTTTTCTCAAGACAACATAGGTAATTATCCAAGATCAACCAAATCTGGGTCACAAGATAAACATCAAGAAGTACATGAAGACTACCAATTATCTTTTCTGACCAGAAAGGGATCAAACTAGAAATCAACTATGAAAAGAAAGAAAGGAGCTCCCCCATTACATGGAGACTGAACAACATAGTATTGAAAGATCACCTGTTCAATGAGGAAATCAAAGAAGAAAGTAAAAAATACCTTGATACAAATGACAATGAGGACACAATCTTCTAGAACGTATGGACACAGAAGGCAGTATTAAGAGGAAAGTAGACAGCAATACAGGCCACATCAAGAAACAAGACAGAACTCAAGAAACAACCTAATCTCCCATCTCTAAGAACTAGAAAAAGGATAATGAAAAAAACCCCAAAGTCAGTAGGAGAAAGAAAATAATAAAAACTAAAGGAGAAATAAATGAAATAGAAATAAAAAAAGACAATCCAAAAGATGAACCAAGAGCTGGTTTTTAAAAAATAAAATAAAATAGACAAATCTCTAGCTAGGCTCACAATGAAAAAGAAGAAGAAAACTCGAGTAAATAGGATCATAAATGAAAGAGGAGAAATTACAACAGACACAGCAGATATCCAGAAGATAGAGTTTACTATGAACATTTATGTGCAAGCAAATGCAACAATCTAGCTGAGATGAATAAATTCTTAGAATTTGAATAAAGAAGAAACAGAAAACTTAAACCAATTACAAGCAGTGAAGTTGAAACAGTAATCAGAACCCTACCCAAAAACAAAAGCCCAGAACTGATGACTTTACAAGCAAGTTCTACCAAACATTCGATGATGAACTGGTGCCTATCCTACAAACTCTTTCAAAAAATTGAGAAAGAAGGATATTACCAAACACATTTTACAAAGCTAACATTACATTAATACCAAACCAAACAATAACAATACAAAAAAGGAAGTTACAGACCAACTTTCCTAATAAACATGGATGCTAAATTCCTCAATAAAATCTTAGCACAACAAATTGAAAAATGCATCAAAAGGATTATATACCATGACCAACTGGAATTTATTCCAGGGATGGAAGATGGTTCAACATCTGGAAATTAATTAACATAATTCACCACATCAACAAAAAGAAAAAGTAAAAACCATATGATCACATTAATAGGCTCTGAGAAATTATTTGATAAAGTTCAACATCCATTTGTACTGAAGGAGCTAGAAAAAAATCCTATATATACATCTACAGTAACATTCTGAGGTATAGTGGGGATTTGGACTTCAACATAATGAATTTGGGATGGGAGAGACAATTCAGTCTCTACCAGATCTGTTGGAAAGTTGTTGGGTTTTTCATCAATTTTTTTCCATAAAATTTTTGACTCACCATTGGTTTACAATACTACAATGGTTGGGGAGTACAGCTTCACATCTTGATATGTGTATATACTACACAACCCACTACCATAGTTCTAGTGTCATTCACTATTATCAAATTGACTCCAACTACCCATTTCTCCCAACTTCCTTAGGCTTCCCCTTTGGTAAACACAATTATTTCTGAGAGTCTGAGAATTACTTCTGTTGTGTTTTGTTAGTTCGTTTGCTTTGTTTATTTATGTTCCACACAACAGGGAAACCATCTGGTATTTGTCTTCCACTTCTCTGACTTATGTAGGTTAGCATAATCACCTCATGTTCCATGCATGCTGTCATGAAAGGCAGTATTTCATCTTTTAAAATAACTACATAGTATATATATATATATATGAAAACTTCTACCCAGTCATCTGTGGAAGGAAATTTAGGTTGTTTCATTATCTTGGTTATTGTGATTATTAGCGCAAGAAACACAGAAATGCATACTTCTTTTCCAATTACTGTTCTCATATTCTTTGGATAAATACCTAGCAGTGTATTTGCTACTTTTAGCTTTTTAAGGCATCTCCATACCATTTACATTTCTAACAATCAATGTGCAAGAATTCCTTTTTCTCCACACCTTCGCCAAACTTGCAGTTTCTGGTCTTTTTGATGTAGGCCACTCTCACAGGTTTCAGGTGGTATCTCTGTGGTTTTGGTTTGTATTTCCCTAATAATAAGTGATGTTGGGCATTTTTTAAATATATCTTTTGACCATCTGTATGTCTTCTTTGGAGAAGCATCACATTTTTTTATAGTATCTCTGTAAGAATGCTGTGCTTAATCCCTTTTTTGTTTGAATTTGTTGGAATTTTCTCCTTAATTTGGAGTATTTTGTCTCTCTCAGTGTTGATGGGGGAGGAGGTTCTTAGGGCTATTTTCTAATCTTTACTTCGTAAGGGCTCCCTCCATAAACTATGAAACATTTTATGACAGAAATGCTTCCCAAGTATTGACACGAAACTGTTTTAAAACATCAGTCAAAATTTGGACTGAAAAATTTATAAAACTTTATAATTTAAAAGAGTCGCTAGCATCAGGTAGTCTATAATAGTAAAACAGAATTAGAAAAAAAATACGGGAAGGTCATTCCAAGAACATGAAACTGCACCTTAGTTTTAAACCCAAGTACCTAAACCTCTAGTTAAATGCTCTAGGTTAGAATTTTACTGGCTATAAAAGTATTTGATGTCTAAAAAATAATTTTGGTATAGCAAAAATTTTTCAGAAAAGAATAATCATATTATTTTAAATCATAGTAATCAATATGACATGTTTTGTAAGGCAAAAAAATCTACCAATTTTTTTCTTACTGGAGTAAATGAAATACAACATTCCAAAAGTTTTAGGAACCAAAATATTGATTAATACTTAAATGATATATTCATACCTGTCAACCAAAGGAAAATGTTATTTCCTAGATCTTCTTTAAATTCGTCATTAAAGAGATTACTGGATTCTGGAAATGCTTCCTGGAACGTTGCATAGATAGCTTGTGCCAAACAATCAGGATACACCTACCCAAATAAGCCATTTAAAATAATGTAATATTTTATATACCGTCCCAGCTATTACAGAATTATTGTTTTTGAAACATCCCTTTTTCTTACAGCTTGCTTTTGGCCATTTATTACTTCCTTGTGTTTATAACTGAGGAAAATGAAAAAAGCAGAGTTGGAAATAAGGTCAGTCAACCTGGCTATTTGCTAGCTAGCATTCTGTGGAAAAAATTTTAAGTTGGATAAAGGATGGAGCCAAGATAATGTTTGATATTATACATTTATTTCATTTAACTTTGCTGTCATCCTCTCTTAGAATGTGACATCCACAGTTAATTTTAATAAAAGTACACATATGTATTAATCAAAATACAATTAATTGACATAACATTATGTAAGTTTAAGATATGTTATTTGTTGACTTGATACACTTATATATTGGAACAAGATCACCATAGTGTTAGCTAACACCTTCATTATTACATAATTATATTTTTGTGGTGGAATAAAAAACTTACTTCTAAATAATTTAGGTCTATTTAGGTGACAATATATTTAATAACTATTGTATTGTTTATATAATAAAAACAATGATCAGGTATCAAGAATGCATGGTACTACCAATATTATATGACTTAAAATGCCTCAGTCCCTAAATTCCTCTCAGAGAGTGAGTAATCACAGAATGATATATTTTTATATTAAGTATTTTAAAAATCTATTTTGGTACTCTGCATTCACATTAGTATGAATCAAATATTTAGCCATGAATAATGTAAAAGCTTACAATTTGAAAGGCTTTAGAGGTCAATGTCCTAGTCCCTAGAACCTGTAAATGTTAATTTATACAGTAAAAGGACTTTGCAGATGCCATTAATTTAAGGATATTGAGACAGGAAGATTATCTTGGATTCTCTAGCAGATCTAAAATGTAATCACATGTGTCCTTAGAAGAGGGAGGCCGAGGAAAATTTTACTATGGAATAGGAAAAGGTAATATGGCAGAAGCAGAGACTGGAGTGATATGACCAGAAGTCAAGGACTGCTGGCTGACACTAGAAGATGCAAGAGCCAAGAAGAAGATTCTTCCCTGGTATGTCCCAAACAAACTAGCCTTGTTAATACTTGATTTTTGCTCCATAAGACTCAGTTTGGACACTGAGCTACTATAACTTTAGGACATTGAATTTCTGTTATTTTAAATTATGAAGTCTATGATACTTTGTTACAGCAACAATAGCCAGCCTGTGACTGGGTTCTATTCATAATCTCTGGCCACCTTATCCTTTACTTTCTGCTTTTGTCCACACCATTTAAGCTGAAAACACCTTTCCACTTCACAGAACTTGTACTGGTGCTATCTAGTCAGCAGCCATGGCCCCAGCATTAAAAATTTAGAAAGAGGGGAGTTGTCTAGGTAGAATAATATAGAAAAGGGAATCGATTTTTAGTTAATCCAGTTGTACTTAAGTTGCTGGTAGCTGGTGGTATTCTTTGAACAACTCCATTATTTTTTGGGCAGGGGGAGTGAGAATAGTGAGAATGCCTTAATACATGATATATTTAATTTCACTGAATGAACCATGAACTTTTTACTAACAGAAACAACCACATACAACATTCATGTTATAGAAAATCACACATATGATGATAGTGATGACTAAAATCAAAGTGCTGAACAAGGTGAATAAGGATAATTTCTAAAAGTTTCTGTGAATACTTCATCTTTAGGAGATTAAAGAAAAAAGATTTTCCTAAATTTTCCAGAAATTTTCTGAAACAATATCATTATATGACACTGGAAGAAAGAAGTAAAATCTACACCAAATTTGCTTAGATTCATCTAATTTCGTGCTGAATAGTGGGGTCTAAAGATAATTTCTTGATTACTAAATACTAACAAACTTCTCGTTTGAATTAATAAATCAGTAGTATAAACCCCATTATTGTTGCTCCCTGAAAAAAAAATCAGTAGTAATAAAACCCCCACTTATCTGAATGAATTAAAAACAATGAAATTGGTCAATGAGAGATGAGGCTCCACTTCTACTAAACAGCTCTGGAGGGAGAGATCTATAGGAGGCCTGGTTCTCAAGCATAGAACAAAGGAAAGGAATATTATAAGAAGATCAAACATAACTTGGGGGGTCAAATTACTAATGTGTTTGTTCTCAAACGTGGTTCTAAACTTGATTAAACAGCTACTAATATCTCTTTGGAAAAACATCAAAATAGGGACCAAGAAAAATAAATCAAGGCATGATTTGAGAAAGGTTATAAACATAGTATCTATCAAAAGATGCATTTATGTCTAGGGAAAACATCAGACCATATATACGACTAAGCTGGAGAATGGAGGCTATGTAGTAGTGTCACTGCTTTCCTTTTTGTCCATATTAATAGGCCTTTCACTACTTTCCTTTATGTCCTTATGAAATAAGCCTCTCATTCTTTTCTTAAGTGCCCTACATTAAAAGCACACTTGCTTTCAGTAAGCCATGCAAAGAGGTTAGGCACACACACCACAAAAGTATAGACTAGGTAAAAGATTATGGATAGGAAAAACATTTTTTGTTATTTCTAGACAATTTAATTACCAAAAATCCTAACCACTATACTTTCCCTGCAAATAAGAAAAAAAAAAATCAACGTTAGAGAAAATTCTGGTCTATTCTTTTAGAACACCATCCTACAAAACAATTTATGAATTATGGATCAAATCAACCTCTCCATCTGCTAGATAACCCAGCTATAAACCTGGTCTTGCCAGGATCACCAAAAGTAATTGGTAGCATATTCTGGACATGAAGCCAAGACCTCTTATTCCCAGGCCATCATCGGTTTCCGTCCAGGACAATGAATGCATATATTTGTAAGTAAGACGTGTCAAGACTGACCATGAATATTTAACAATTAAGATTTGTTTATATATTTTTATCGTGAAAATGAAAATTATCTTTTTGTTTTAGGTTTGTTTAACTCATGAAAACATTTCCTAACTCCAGCATATTTATGTATTCTGATTTACAGATGTCAGCACAAAAAAGTATTTGAGTGTGGTTTTTG
The DNA here is from genome assembly GCA_004024925.1 of Scalopus aquaticus. Taxonomy (NCBI): domain Eukaryota; kingdom Metazoa; phylum Chordata; class Mammalia; order Eulipotyphla; family Talpidae; genus Scalopus; species Scalopus aquaticus. Next base: position 91,284 of record PVIJ01001955.1, read on the forward strand.
CTTTGAGCTGCTAGATGTTTAACTTTTAAAATATCCAATGAAATTCCTACATATCTTCATTTCACATTACTGAAGAAAATAATTTATTTTAACTATACTCATTAGTTTTATTTTTGTTGTTATACTAACATTTGATTAAAAATTTTGTACACTTGGGCCTCCCTGGTGGCGCAGCGGTTAAGTGCTGCACGTGGAGCTGTGGGCAGCAGCAATGCGAGTTCGATGCCCACATGTGGGAGAATCCCACATGGTTCGGCAGACCTCTCCTGCCTCACCCGCTGCTCCCCTCAGCAATGTATTTCTGATCTGCCTGTTCTGCTCCCTGCTCTGTCCCTGGTGAACCCTCTTGCCGCCCCACACCTCTGGCCTGTACCCCAGCTTGTATGTTTAAATAAATAAATCTTAAAAAAAAATCTATATAAAAAACTTTTGTACACTGTTCCTTACTGTAAAGGTGCTTAGTTCTTAGGTATAATATAAACTTGCTAAGTACTCTTAAACAGATCAAAAGATATATAACACAGTAAAAGAAAATGATAAAAAGTCTATAAGTAAAAAAAAAGCACTTCAATACATAAAATAGTCAATAGTCTTCAAATTATTGATTTATAAACAAAATATCTATACCACACTAAAGAGATTGTATGAGACTTCTAAGTAAGGGAGTAAAATATTTGAGGGGAAGCATAACTTTTAAAAATTTATTAGCACTCTATTCAGGAAATTTTGCTTTCAAAGCAACAAAATAAGCTATTGGATGTGTAAATAAAATAACTATTTTCTGTTTCATTAGCTCTAAAATTATTTAGTATAACCAGTTAATTTTTATGCTTACTTGAAAGAATGCATCCTTTCGACTTAGTGGTATGCTCATGAAAAGTATCACATAACTTTCTGAAATTCTATCAAACAAGAAATCTTGATTTTCTCTGTCAGGCTTAAAAAATAAAACATGTATAAAATTAAACTCATTACAGTTACAATTTAAAAAACTGGAATTTGCTTGCTTATATCAGTAATTTTATCTATTTTTAAAGGTTGTATCAGTTGCTATAGTGTAATGAACATGGGTTTTGGAATCTTGTAGATCCAAATTTGAATGCTGGCTCTCCTATTCATTATTTGCATTACCCTGGATAAGTTAATTAAGTCCTAGTTTCCTCATTTGCCAAATGTAGGTAGTATATACATAACTTAAAGTGGTATAGTAAAATTAAATAAGGACAAGTATTTTGTTATATCTGTCAATATTTCCAGCTGTAAGCCCAGTGCATGGCACACAGGAAGCATATACATGTTTGGTAAGTTTATATATGTTCTTGCATCATAGGATGTGGAGAAGGCAACTGATAATCTGGTTACTCTCAATAGTTCTCAAACCATTCTAACTCTTTCATTATCAGTATACAAGTATAAAATTCAAGCATTAACTGAAATAAGATAGCCACAGGCAGAACTGGTAAAATGATATGATAGCAAAGCTGAAAACAAAGCATGTATGTTGTAAGAAAGAAATCTGTAGATACTAATGTCAACATCATAATAAAGTCCTAATGCAGTAACCTAAATTTTTGCTCTACTAGGCAATGAGCAGACTTTTTTAAGGCTGGCTTTCTTTTAATTTTTTAAAAATTAATTTTAACATCCTTGTTTATTTTTTCATAATATAGGATTTCTCCTCGTAGGTTACTATAGTATTTCCACCAGCAAAGCCCCCAGAGTCCTCCATCATAGCCCACTGTGCTCCCCACCAGCCTCATTTTCTACTCTTCCTCTTCCTTCCCTTAATGTCTCAGATCTATGGTAAGTTTTCCAGGGTCAGTCTTTGTCTTTGTCCGATCCTTTGTTTGGTTTCTTTATATTCCACATATAAGTGAAACCATTCAGTATTTATCTTTCTCCTTTTGGCTCACTTCACTTATAATAATGCCTTCCAGTTCCACCCATGTTGCCACAAATGGCATGAGTTTATCTTTTATGATTGCTGAGTAGTATTCCATTTTGTACATACAGCACATCTTCTTGATCCACTCACTTATTCTGGGGCATTTAGGTATGTCCATATCTTGGCTATTGTAAATAGTGCTGCAATAAGCACAGGAGTGCAGGTTTCCTCTTGAAGTAGTGTTTTTGTGTTCTTTGGGTAGATACCTAAGAGGAGAATGGCCAGATCATATGATAGACCCATTTTTAGTGGTGAGGAACCACTACACTTCCTTCCATAAGGCCTGGATTCCTACCAGTCTACATTCCTACCAACAGTATAATAGGTCTCCTTTTTTCTCCACATTCTTTTCAGCATTTGTTTCTGGCTTTTTCATATGGGCTATTCTCACAGGTGTCAGGTGGTATGTTATTGTGGTTTTGATTTTCCCTGATGATGTGGCGAATATTTTTTCATATTCCATTATTTCATATTCCATTCATATTTCATTTCTATAGCCATCTCCATGTCTTCTTCAGAGACATGGAGATGTCCTTTTTTTGTGATTGGGTTGGTTCCTTTTGTTGAGTTGTATAAATTCTTCATAGATCTTCATAGAACAATCCTTCATCAGTTATATTTTCTCCTATTCAGTAGGGTGTCCCTTTGTTTTTGGTCACTCTCCTTCACTGTACAAAAGCTCTTTGATTTGATATAGTCCTGGTTGTTTATCATCTTCTCCTTTGTTTTCCTTGTTGCTGAAGATGCAAAGATGTTTCTGAAGTTTATGTCATGGAGTGTTTTGCCTCTGTTTTCTTCTGTGCATTCTTTGTACACTTATAATATATGCCAACTTCCATGTAAACAAACAACTTCATGCATTTTTTTTCACTTAATTCCCCCAACAGCCATATAAGTTAGGTAATTATCTTATGCCTTAGAGAGGAAAATAACTATCCAAGGTTACATCATTTACTAAGTGGATTAAACTTGTTTTTGAAAGCCACATCTTTTAACTTTATTTTTATAAAATCCTATATTGTATTTACACAGTATTTCACAGTTCACAAGTTTTTTTTCTTATTCATGCCACCTTTAGTACACACTACAAACCTCAGGGAAAGGCAGAATATTTTATCTTCTATCTTTTTATTACTTTGGTTTTTTTTTTTAAAAGATTTACTTATTTATGCGTACAAGCTGGGGTACAGGCCAGAGGTGTGGGGGTGGTGAGAGGGTTCACCAGAGACAGAATGGGGAACAGAACAGGTAGATGGACAGAAACACACTGCTGAGGGGAGCAGCGGGTGAGGCAGGAGAAGTCTGCCGCACCATGTGGGAATCTCCCTGGCTGGGTGTCGAACTCGCGTCGCCGCTGCCGACAGCTCCACAGCGCAGCGCTTAATTGCTGCACCACCAGGGAGGCCCCTATTACTTTGTTTTTATAAAAACAAAAACAAAACAAATATCTGGGTTAATTTCAGATTTCCTGACTATCCCAAAGTCTTACACTAACTACACCAGTAAAACTAGATTTAAAATTTTAGTATTATGGATTCAAGTTCAGTGGTTTTTTTTCTATTAGCCAAGAAATCATAGGAAATAAATAGAAGAAATTCACTTTTATATTAATAATATAGCAATTCTAGAATATGATTATGCATTTTGTACATTATACTGCTAGCAGTTAGATTGTACAGGTAGCTTGGGATTTTACTGTATTTCCAGTTATAAAATCAGTACTATTTATTCTTCATAAAACAGACCCCAAAATAAATAGTTTTATAGTCATCTAAAAATGCATCACAGATAGAAGCTCACCTAATAAAGCTAAAATACTCAAGGAATGGGTCTAGTCTCACATGACACTGATACAAGTGGGCCTCCTACCACATTCATTTGGTGTATTTAGGGACCTAAGAGTTCATGTTATTTATCTAGTTCACTTGCTTCAATGTATTTTTTTTCAGCAAGGAATTCTCTTAGAAAACAATTGTAAGTTAAATGCAATAAATGAAACAGATGAAAGAATAATGTCTGGTTAAATCATGGAGCGGTTGTTTCGATTTAATCTGGATCACGAAATTACTCCCACCCGCCTTAGTTCTCTAAACATTAACAGAATAGTAATCCAGCTACATCATACACTGCTCCTCAAAACATCAGACACTTAACTGATATTGGAGATATTATTATAATATTTTGGGGCCTCTCTGGTGGCACAGCGGTTGAGAGCTGCGCTGTGGAGCTGTCGGCAGCGCTAGATGCGAGTTCCTGGCCCAGATGGGGAGAGTCCCACGTGGTGCGGCAGAACTCTCCTGCCTCGCCCGCTGCTCCCCTCAGCAGTGTATTTCTGATCTGCCTGTTCTGCTCCCTACTCTGTCTCTGGTGAACCCTCTCACCACCCCATGCCTCTGGCCTGTACCTCAGCTTGTATGTATAAATAAGTCTTAAAAATAAAGATTTTGAAGTGTTAATAAAATATTTCATTTTAAATTTAGAAAGCCATGGTTCCCAGAAAATAGTTTGCTTAAAGATTTAAAAATATCTAATTCCTTCTTATTCCAAGTATAATTCTGAAAAGGTATTTGGTCATTAAAATTTTTTTTTCTGTTTGCTTAAAATAATAAAATACTAGCATGGCCTGACAAACACTTAATAGGAACATTACTATATTGTGTTTCTTTCAAAAACTTATTATATATAGTCCTAACAGATTTAAGTGGGAAATTGTGTGTCTCTCTGTTATGGCAAATTATAAATCCAGAATCCTGGTCTAGAGAACGAAATTTAAGGCAATGAAGCTCTCCTTATTTCACAAATTTCTCTAGATAATTACCTTTGTAGAAGTGATATGCTACTTCCTAACAATATTCAGTTCCTTACAATATCAGAAATACAGGACAGATATTCTTACCTATAATAATATTAACTATTCTAACACAAATTGCTAACTGGATGATTTGTATATAAAATTGGTAATTTCCATTTCTTCATAATATAAAATTTCTGGGAGAATCCATAGTGTTTTCGGTAACCCAAGTTGTACAAATGGGGAGAGTCAAGTACATTTCATGTTTTCTTGATGGGCTAGCTTCCTTGGTGTTTAGACTGATCTCCTGGGCTGCTACATTTTCCATTCTTCCAGATTCAGAGACTAGGATGGTATTAAACACTTTTTCCAGGTCACACATCCTCTAACATAAGACGCATGTGTTGCTTATTTCCATTCTCTTAATGTTTCCCGGAAACCTATCACTTCTCTTTTTAATCCTAGTGAAAAGTTCTTATTTTTCTGAATCAAATGAAGACCCTCTTTCCATCTGATCTTCAGATTATTTTCAAAATGGAACTTCTTTTAATGTCACTGATTTGCAGTGGGTTTTGTGTTTAATATTTATCAGTAAATTATAGGGTTGAGTAAAGTTACTAATTTATTAGAATGTTTGCTTTCTGATCTGAAGACCTAGAATCTTTGAAATCTATATTAATCTTAACTCTTTAAATTTCAAACTTGTGTGAAATATTCAAAAAACCAAACTCTGAAAGAATCCAGGAAAACATTTTTTTTGTACCAGTAATACCGCTACTGAAAAATTAATTATGATGCAAATCAACCTAAAAAAGGAGGTTGAAGAATATCACCATACCTTAAATTTATGGAGATACCACCACCAAAAGGAATCATGCAGAAGAGCAATAGAGGCTTGTGAGAGAAAATGAGTCTTCCAGATTTTAAAAACTTTTTCCTACAAAAAAAAAGGACAGCAAATTAAAATGCACTATAAAATATCAACGTAAACGCATTTATAAAAAGTATGTATTCACTGGTTATAGACTGAGACTGTTCAATAGAAATTAAATATGTCATATATGTATATAACATTAAATTTTCTAGTAGTCTCTTAAAAAAGTGAAATTTTAAAGACATTCTATTTAACCAAATATATTTAAAATATTATTCAACATATACTTGTAAAATACTATTTTTTCCCAAATTATATTTGTTAAGGTAATGGAGGCTTTTATCATTGTATCTGCTTTGGGGGTTATAGGTATAAAACTACAAATGTATATTTTCATACACTGCCCAACACTAATGCCCGAATAAACTACCACTATGTAAAAATTATTAATGAAATATTTTACATTTTTTATAATAGTAAATTTTTGAAGTGTGCTGTATATTTTATTCTTATAGTATATTTTAATTTGAACATTAAATTTTCATAATAAACAATAGCTCAGTATTTAGATTTCAGAAAACAGATAACTGCAATTTTGTTCCAATCAAAATTGAAAAGTTTCCAATAACTGAGTCAAGGATTAGCATTTTGTTTATCAATTAATTAAAAGAAATTTTAAAATTCAGCTAAATCACATTTAGTGACATTTCATATGCTTTAACAATCACATTTGACTAGCAGCTATTGATATGACAGTGTATGTTAGACCACGAACAGCAAAAATACATGCTACAATTTTCCTTTTATACAGATCAACAATCATGAAATTATATCCTAATGAAACCCAAGTTGCTCTAAACTCTACCCAAATATTGTCTCTTTATATTAATTATCAAGTTACCATGACTATGAAAGACTACAAATCTTTTTTTAAATAGGCACATTCAATAGACCACTCTATCTTATTTACTAAAAGTTTTAAAAATGCCAAATTCAGGCAGGTCAAAATTTATTTTAATGAAATCCATTCATACCAATAGGTATGGATTTCTATTTTTTCAGTAGATGTCTACAAAAAGAACATTATGCAAACTTTAACACCAAGAAAATTATTTATCATGTATTTTGTGGGGACAATTCAAAGGACACTAAATATGATGTAGAGTACTTTGGCAGTAATTTACTTACCTTTAATACTTCTTAATTACAAATAACATATGTAAAGTACAGAAACATAAAGAAGAAAGTAGAAAAGTAAAATAGGGGAAAAATGAAATATATTTAAATTGTTTTCATACCTCAAGCAAAGATGCTTTTTAGCGTATACTAACTGTGTGTTTCCATTCTGCTTTGGTTACAGTGGGTATAACTAACTTTCTTTTCTACAAAAATTCTAAATTCTTTAAAATATATCAATATTTTAGTCAAAACAACCAAAAAATTATAGAGAATTGGCCCTCAAAATCCAAACACACCTTAAAAAGTAAAATGGTTTTCTTCCCCCTCCTCTCTGATTTGATACTTTCCTGATTCAGTGTTAACACACCGTAAAACCTATATACTACCTAACTTGAAATTTTCTCTTAATGTTGACATTAGATTGGATAAGATTTCTTCTGCTCTTTTGAATTTCTATTTGTGTATGTATGTGGTTCAGCTTTCTCCTTCATATCCATAATATAGACTTTGTTTCAATCAGTTCAATTCAATAAATTTCTTATCACCTGTAACCAACATTCTGTTCTGGGTAGTGCAGGGATAATGTACATAGCCTCTCATCAAGAAACATAAATTATTGATTCTATGTGCTTGAAGGTGTTTGGAGGGTTTTGGTGAATTCAGTTAATTTTTTCAAGCATGTAACAGTAATTCTTTTACCTTTCTCCCCCAAGGTTCAGACCCTTAAGTTTAGTCCCTTGTCATGTTATCATAAGTTTTGTTATGAAATAACCTTCCTTCATATTTTCATTTTCTCTTCATTATTGTTTCATCATCTATTTACTTTAACGCCATTGCATTACACATCTCCTAGTAAGCAAATTTAAATTCCTTTTAGGAATCAGGTGGAGTATCAACAAACAAAATACTGGATATCATGCCCAGATATACCATTGGTAGCCAAACAAAATATCCTAAATCTAGCTGCTTGTCATCTCCATTTTCAGCCCAACTGGGCCAGACACTATCTAGTTCTACTCCTAACTTTTCTATTATTTTCAACAATGCCAACATCCTCTATATTAATTATACTGAAAATTCCTTATAGCTTGACTTTTATGTTTTGTTTATATGACTTATAATTTGTGTTACATACATGTTGCATTAGGTTAAAATCTATTTCCATCTTAGAAAACAAAATGTTCAAGTTAGAAAGAATATTGTAGATTTCCAGAACAATACTTATAAAAATATTTTAACAATAATTGGTATTAATTTCTTAAGACAATGCTTTGTCTGAGAAACATTTGGAAAACATAAAGAAAAATAAATATGATCATGCCTCAAGCATAACCAGAATTAACACCATAGTTTTTTCTCTACAAAAATGACATCAGATGATTGTACCAACATGGCAGACTAAGCCTTCTCTTTCACCTAAATCTCATAAAAAACAAAAGAGAATTGAAAAACATTTGTATTACCATGGAAAATAAAAGAGCATGTAATTTGTGAATTATTCTATCAATCTGTAGTAGTGTCAACTGAGATGCTGTTTGATTGCCTGAATTTCAAACAGGAGATCAAGTTTAGATCAAGCAGAATCTACTTGGACTATCACACAGTAAAGAGAGTGAGAAAGGGGCAGGAAATAATGGCTGGAACTGATTCATCAAGGTTTAATGGTTGATTATGTTCCTTCTAATGGGTAACAAAGGACAAAATTAGGAGAAGAAACTACAGGATTTTTGTGTTGAGAAATAACCACAGGAAGGCTGGGGATAAGGCCATTTCAGAGAGCTGTCTGAGAAATTTGCCAGGGGTGGGGGATGGGGATGGTACTGGTGGGAAGTACAAGGAGCACTGTTTAAGCATTCAGGAAATAGAAATCTTGCTGGGTGACCACTTGACCTTTATACATGGGTGGAAAATAAATACCAATTACCACCCTCATCCTAGCCCTGGCAATCACTCGTCAATGACCTAGTTACCTTTTTGCCTGAAGTTTTTCATTTGGCTACCCTGTAGAGATACTGCTCAAAAATTCCCCAGATACTTAAGAGAAGCAAAAGATGAGGTTATAAGAAAGGGTTCTTATAAGTTATTTTGGTATATGAGCAGGTTAGATATCCTGAGCTGAAAGAGCAAGAAGGAGGGGGAAAACACCTATATCATAACATACCAGGCCAATACACACTAGTAATCTCAGGCTCCTGAGGTAGTAACACAGAATTAATACATTCTCTTCTGGTGATCAGGGTATTAAATATCCCTGATCTTTCCTGCCACACTCTATGCCCAAAGGATTAAGTTTTACTCAACATCAAATCTATCATAGCTTCAAATAAGTGTTTGATTCATTGAAACATATCCTTGTTTTACCTTAAAATAAAAATAAAATAATGTTTACATACATCAAAGTTATGGGCTTTTAAAATAAAAAGATAAATTCGTTCAGCATTCAAATGTCTGGGTAGCTGAGCAAGCTCATTTGATTTGAATCCTGAGAAGCTGGAACCCTACAAAGAGGGAAATATCACAGGACAGTCATTACATTATTCTTTTAAATACGCAGTAGTCTCATATGACTGTAGAAGACATTTAACAATTATTCATTAACACAATTACTTTATTCCTTTTTGCTAAAACAAATAAAAAATATTTATTCCTAAGAAAATCTTCATATTTTTTGCTTTTCTGAAACCAAGAACCCTGTCATATTTATACAATAAATCCAAAGGCCAAACAAAACCGTATTTTGGAAATAACTTTGATATAACTCAAATGATGAAGAATTTTAGCTAGATTACACATACAGAAATGGACTAGGCAGAAAGAGAAAACTTCTATACCTTTCCCTAATTATCTCTCCTGGGGCCCCTATCTATATTTATAGCAACCTCTATATTACTGTAAACATTCTATTATCTCACATAATACTTTTGATATATAATTGTAGAACAGAAAATTTAAATACCTCTATATTACTCTTTGTCACCATTTCATCTGAAAGCTGGAAAACATTTAAAATAAAAATTTTTAAATTCAAAATTCATAATAATAGAAACATGAAGGCTAATAAAAATTTTTAAAAAATCACTTTATCACTAAACATACGCAGTTGATAACATTTATGACAATAAACTTTGCAAACATTAGTATACTTAAATATCTACAAGGGAGAGGGTAAGAGATTCAATATCAAATTCAGTATCAAATTCTGTTACAAATGTAAATTGGTGGCACCTTTCTAGAGAACAATTTGTCAATATGCATCAAAACAGATTTTTCACATGCCTTTAGACATGTCCTTCCACTTCTGGAAATTTATCTTAAGAAAATATTCCTGGAGATGCACAATCTTTAGTTCCAAATATGTTCTCAGAACCTTTGTAAATAATAGTGATAGTGAGAACTAACCCAAGTGCCCAATAAAAGGGTTATCACATTTTAGTTGATTTTTAAAATGACCTACAAAGAATATTTATGAAAATTCCATTAATTAATAAATTATAAGAATAAAACTTTATCTGAACTTTCTAAAAATTTTAGAAACATAAAAGTTAAAGTGACATGGAGATAGATGTGACTGATTGGTAAGTGATAGAATTAGGATGGTTATTAAAGTGTGTATCTATTTCTTTAAATTTTCTGAAATACCTACATTAGTCAAAATCAGGGAAAAACAATAAATACTATTTTAAAATAAAAAATATACATTTACTGAGGTGGCAGGACTAGTAGTAGCACTTAAAGTATGGATTAATGTTATATAACTTTAGAACATATTTTACTTTTTCTACTTCTAATTTTTATTTAATTTTATTTTCCCCAAAATATGTTTATTGCAGTAAAGTAAGTTTATATCTTTGTATCTGTCCTGGGACGGGAGGAGTACTGAATTTATTTTTGAAAAGGATGAGATTTTTCAAGGTAATTTAAAAACCTATTATAATTTTAACCAAATTTTCCAAGATTTCTTTTTAATTGACAAAGTAATTCTAAAGGTAATCAGAAAGAATTGTTAATTTTTTGAAAGAAAGATGACTAACATGGCCACATATACTATAAGATGCAATAAATCATTAAATAACCAGAGAACGTACTACATATATATTAAAACAAATCTTTAAATAACTTGTAGTAATGTGGAAATCCCAACACTACAATATTGATTTGTTCCTCTCAGATGTAATGGCTGTAGAATTTCCACCACCAAGTCACTTGCGAATGTCACCATAGTCTCTTGTGCTCCTCCCTTCCCTGTTCTCATCCCTCTACCATTTCCCTCCCCGGCTCAATGTCTCCATTTATCTTTTGCCTGCTAGTTTTGTTTTTTCCTGATTCCTTATTTGGTTCCCCTATATTCTGCCTGTAAGTTAAACCATCCAATATTTTTCTGTTTTTATATTTTAAAAACACAGAGATACATAGATAGATAGGCGATAAAAGACAAAGGGGGAATTCTAAAAAAAATGTTTTCAGCACTTATCTACAGAACTACAGTGATTGTATTTTCACAGAAGGAACAATGAAGGAGGATGAAAACAGATACTATACCATTATTTTCTTCTTCTTATGGTATTTTGCTAGACGTGCCCTGTATCTTTGCAATTTTTCATAAGAACCTTTAAAAAGCGAAATTCATAATATAAATGTATATACATTTTTTAAAAGTGAAAAAATACCTTAAAGAAATTATATATGAAACTATTCAATGAGATTAATATTTTGATAAACATAACACTAGATACATACTCTCTTAGTTGAATGAATAATTATAACTACTACATTTTGTTTCTCTTTTGTTTTTCAGTAAAGTCGGGTTCCAAACAATACATCTTTTGTACCTCCTCCTATTCGTAAAGTTTTATGGCAACCCATTCCTACTGAACAAGTCCATGGTTTTCAAATAGTTCATGCACTTATGTTTGGTTGTATTAGGGTCACCTTAAATTTAATAAAATACAGTAGTTTGGAGTATGACCCCACTTAAGACTTGGACTCCAGATAGCCTAGGCTGGAGTTCAAGTTCTGATATTTAGATAGGGAGGAAAATGTATGTATATAAGATTATTTTTCTTAGTAGGAGAAAGGTATAGAAAGTTATAGAAGGAAACGAAGTGGCTTTAAAATAAAATTGATTCTTTAATATTTAGGATATCCTTACGATTTCATTCTTTTTGAAAATATGCACACAGAGACAGACAGACACAGTTACATTTTACTCATAAAAAATAAGGTTTTACTTGTCCTGCACATGATGTTGCTCCACTCCAATATTTTAGAGGCGTGTTTTTTCAAATGAAATGAACATTCCTCTAATCTCGTCTCCATTATTGCCACTGACTCACATATTCGAGGGACATTTCTCCATAAATGTGTATAAATTGAAGCAAATGAACTATCTTCTTTTATTTTCTTCATAGTGTGTGACCATTCATCATTATCTCTAAAATAAAATTTCCTTGGCCAATAATCCTGCAAAAAATGTGACAGAATACAACTTAAAACATTTTTAATAAATAAGAGTTCAAAATCAGTAAGCTAAATTGAGATTTTATTCCATAGTATTATTTTAATTAAATGTATTCTTTTAATGTGTGAAATAATCATAAGCTTTATAAGTTTTAAGTACTTTACAAAAAGTTTCTTTTCTTCTACTTGAAAATGCTGTAATAGCCTAATGATTGAGCTCTTGCCATTGTGGAACATGCACATTTATACGTTTTATGTGCTTCTTCTTGTCACAGAAGCATGTGTGGGTGTGGGTGACTCAGAGGTATGACCCATTCTGTGAGAGCTAATTTCCTTGAGCTTTTAGATGTAAGGTGAAGCTCAAAGAAGTATAGGAATCAATTAGGTGAAGCCAATATGTATGTCTCAAAACTTCCTAGGTCTGGATTCCTAGCAACATAAAACTTGGTCAACTTCCTTACCTCTCTATGTCTTTGTTTCCTACTTTGTAATAGAGAATGATAAACATACCAATACCTCATAACTACCTCAGAACTAAAAAATTTAATTTTATTCAATTTAAATGTAGCTCAATTTAATCAACTTAATTGTGATTAAATTTAATTGTATATGATATATACATAGTAAACATTCAATAAATGCTATATGTTGTTCAATAAATAAAGGAACAAGGTTAAACAGATATGGAAAAAAGGAAAATGAAGGCTTTATTTCTGAATCATTGGAAAATCAGTTGCTTACTTTGACTGATACCCCATCACTTCAAAAATTTCAATGTGTATTTCCTAAAACAAAAAACTTCTCCTACATAGATAGCCAAGAATCAGGAAATTGACATTGATGCATAATTCTTATCTACTCCTCAGGCTCTATTCAAATTCCATCAACTAAGCCTTTATAGTAAAAGGACCTAGTTCAGCATCACCATTGTATTTATGCTTTGTATGTCTTTAATCTCCTTCAGTTTACAACATTTCCTCAATCTTTTCTTTCTCTCTATTTGTATTTAAAGTGATGCACTCACATGGATACCTCTTGACTCCAATTACAAACATTCTAGTTTTCTCTCTTCCCATATTATAATTACTATCTCTAAGAGTGAGTAACCTACTGGACATTATCTTTAATATACATATTTATGTGATCAGTCCTTTCAGGCAACCAATGTCTCCTACCTGTCATCACCCCCTTTTCTGAATGGACACCTTTTTTACCCTGCTTAGGCTCTGACCCACTATGCCAGGCAGAGAGAGGCAGAAGGTCATGGTGATTATCTTCTTGGAGTAGGTGCCTATCTCCTTGATGATCACCTAGAAGCATGCAGTACTGAGGGGAGTTTGATCAAGTCCATCCTGTTGACAGCTGCCATGAGTAGCTTCACATCCAACATGTGGCAGTAGTGTGTGTTTGCAGGCCTGTCAGTTCTTAGAGAAGCCCGCCTCCAACTTGCCCACGTTCCTGCCTTGATGAGAACTGTGTGGTTGGCCTGCAATGTGGCAGTGATCATGTTCTTGATGAAGTCCCTGAAGTCTGTTGGTCACACACTCCCACACGTAGATATTGCTGGTGATGCCTGCTTCAGTTTGTCTACTACGCAGGTGTACTTGAAGGACCCCTTACCCATCTTGGCTGCCTCCTTCTCAAACTACTTGACAGTTTGTTTTTTTTTCCAATGCCCCTGCTCTTGTCAATGAGATGCCCAGTGGTAATGGACTTGCTGGAGTCATTATGATACTGATATGGGTCTTTTCTTTGCCCATAGCAGTGGGTTCACCAGAGTCACTGCTGATCTAGCAATCAGCAGGAGATGAGGTGGCTGGGAAGATTTGAAGATATTAAGGAGATGAACCTCTTTAGCGAATCTGGATATAAGACATGTTGGGAATTTAGCTAAAGGGAGTAAGTCTCAAGTCTGCAGATCAGGAATTTTAAGCCCGCCTTGGTCTATTCAACTTTCCTTCTTGTCCTTTAAAAACTTCTCAAACCCATCACATACCTTTGTTTATTAATTTTATTCTCTAATTATAACAGGTACTTAATAAACAGGATTTAAAAAAATGTATTTTTACAGTGTTGTTCATTTTTGTACAATCTTTGATTCGTCCTCTCAAGTGTTGTCCCCATAAAATTACCACCACCAAGACACCCATGAACCATCACTATATACGACTGTGCTCTTCCCTTCGAATAATCAGTTTTAAATATTAGAAAACTTACATAAAGGATTCTAGGTTGCCCTGTCATTTTGGCAAAACAGAATATTGCTTAGATCAATAAGTGCCCTCTCCCAAATCATACAAATGTGTATCTTAAACAAGACAACCACCTAGGGAAGTTTTATCACATAGATCTGGGTACTATGTGCAAAAAAAAAAAAAATCACGAAGATATAGAAGAAAAAGTTATAATCACAGATACAATCTCCAAAACCACTAGCGTCTGTTTGTCTTGGAAACCTTTATTTCACCTTCACATTTGAATGATAATCTTGCAGTATAGAGTAGTCTTAGCTAGCAATTTTTATATTTTTGGATCATGAACATTTCATTCCACCCTTCTTGCCTAGAGGGTGACTAAAGGAAAATTTGATGAAAGCCAATTTTGGTTTCCTTTGTAAATTATTTTTATTTCAGGCTGACTGTAATATTTTTTTATCTTTGATTTTTGATAATTTAATAATTATCAAAATAACAATTTTGCTAATTTTGATAATTGATGTGCCTTGATTTAGGACATTTTACACTTAGAAATTTGGGTGTTCTTTTTGCTTTCTGGACATCCATGTTCATTTCATGTTAGGTTCAGGAAATTCTCAGCTATTATTTCTTTGAGATGGTCTCTGCTTTTTCTCTCTCCATCTTCTGGAATGTCCATTATCCTCATGTTTCCACTTTTTTTTTTGTATAAATATATATTTTTATTGTTATTTATATCTTTCACATTTTGTATTCCCCTTGGGTAACCCACCACCAATTCATCCGTGATCCATCTCCGTGGTCCCTTGTGTCCTTTTCTACTCCATAGGAAAAGAAGAAATTAAACTGTCTCTGTTCGCAGATGATATGATAATACATATACAAAACCCTAAAAACTCCATAGAAAAACTACTCAAACTCATAGACCAGTTCAGTAAAGTAGCAGGATACAAAAGCAACGCACAAAAATCAGTAGCCTTCCTATATGAAAACACCCAATCTGAAGAAGAAGAAATTAAGAAATCCATCTCTTTCAAAATTGAAACCAAAAAAATCAAGTATCTGGGAATAAATCTAACAAAAGACGTAAAAGACTTATACAAAGAAAACTATAAAACACTGTTGAAAGAAATACAAGAAGACACAAGAAAATGGAAAGACATCCCCTGCTCATGGATTGGAAGGATTAACATTATCAAAATGGCAATCCTACCAAAAGCAATTTACAGATTCAACGCTATTCCAATAAAAATCTCAATGACATTCTTCAAAGAAATAGATCAAATACTGATGAAATTCATATGGAACCACAAAAAAACCTGCATAGCTATGTTTCCTCTTTTAATTGAGTCTTCTAATTCTCACAGAGCCTTTCAATTTTCCTAAATCTTGTTTTTCTTTTTCCAATTGAGTGAATTGTATATTTTGTCTTCTGTTTCTGAAATTCTCTCTTGCCAGTTTAATTATATTTCAGGTGCTTTTTAATGTTTGTCCTCATTTCAGTCAGTTTCTCTTCATGTTCTTTTAACATTTTCAATCTCTTTGGTGAAGAACTCTTTTCATTCCCAGTTTCCCTTTCTAAGAACTTAAACCTGCCTATCTGTCTTTGATGGGCCTTCTAGTATCTCACTTAGCACCTTTAATACCGTTGTTTTAAAGTCTTTGTTAGGTTCTTTATTCACATATTCTTTATATAAGTCTCTTGAATTCCTAATCGTCTTCTACTTACTTTTCATCTCGTTTTCAGCTATTCCTTGCTTGCTGGGTATGTATGTTGCCTTTTTTTTTTTTTTTTTTTGCAGTTGGGACACTGCAGGATTAGTTTTGTTTCTCTTCTCTGTTTACCTTGGTGATAGGAGGGGAGGTTGGTGCTTAAATACTCAGTCTCAGGCTTCTCGAAGAGTGAGAATGGCTCTAGGCTGGTAGATCACCTCTGCTTCTTCTCCTTTCTCCCCAAAGTCAACTCTGTTCAGCGCTTCAGTTATCCTCACTTCCCGTCCTGCTTTGCTGCTTTGTTCTGTGGCAAGTCGTATGCCACAAAACCTGAGTCTTCTGAAGAGGGTCTAGACATAGTCCACAGGACTCAAGCTCCTAGACTCAGACAGGGCTTGATCCTGGCAGGCAGGGGGTCACACAATATGGGCTGTTTGTCCCATGCTGTGTGTCAATGGCCATCGCCACAACCGCCACTGCAGTCACTGTACGTGAGATAACCTGGCTGTAAAAGCTACAACTCACCCATTTGATTCTTTCCATGGGATTTATGAGATCTCTCATTACTACCTGTTCGTCTCCCTGCTATTGGGCCTACACATTAAGCCCAGCATGATTCTGCCTGAAGTCTCTTTATTCTTTTCTGCTGGGAGGGGCAGGAGTAGTTTTCCTTGCTCACACTGGCCATGAAACTCCAGTGACCTTCCAATTGAGTCTTATAATTCTCATAGAGCCTTTTCAATTTTCCTAAATCTTGTTTTCATCATTTCCACACCTGTACCTTTCTGTACTCCCTTTCTGAAAAGTCCCTCTGGGGAAATCCACCACATCCTGTGGAATCCAGGGATAGCTGTGCCCTTGCATGTTTTGGGAACCAGGGTCTCCACTTTCCTGGCCATGGTCTCTTTCACCTCTAAAGTCATCAACCTTAGCTTAAATCCTCCATGGGGATGCTTTCAGGGAACTTCTGAATTGTCATTTGAGCAAAAAAATTTTTTTTTATATTTGTGTTTAGGGGAGAAGATGATCTAAAGCGCTCTATTCTGCAATGCTGTGGGTGGAGTCTCCATCTATATTTAAATCAAAGTAGTTCTAACAGTTTGTCCTAAAAGTAGTTAAAAATATTTGGTTCTTCTACCGTGATAGAAATAAACTTATTTAAACTAGGAATGTTTCCATTTTCTATTTGTTCCTAAAAGAAACTCAGTCTTTTTCCAAAATCTTTTTTAAAAGCATAAATAAATGTAAGAACAGAAAATAGATGTTTAAAAATAGATATTTTGGAACTCCATTGTCAATAGTTGAGTCATAATGAATTCTATTTATATTTAAACATAAATATATGCAAATCATTTAAAGTCCAATCTACTCAAAATATGTACATTCTTCATTAAAAAAAGAAACTTCCTTTCCTTTTTCTGTCTTCCACACTAACATCTTTATCTTAACCTTGATATTCTTCAATACTAAACAAACCTGACCTTCAGGTTTCAAGTGCATGAAACCAAGTGAAAAACCACAATAAGCCCAATAGCTCTAAAATTCTGGAGGTAAATATAACTGCTAAACTAGAGTTTTCAAAAATAAAACACATTCTGAGCATTTCATTTTGATTTAATAATCAAGGACTACTGACTGATGCAATACCTCTACCTTCAGTCTAAGCTATAGTGCATGGATAATTGGGCTAAGCAGCATAACTGTCATATATTTTTAAAAGTGTAAAAGTGTAAACAGGAAGACAAAAATTATATATTACCAAAATTATATAGAAATGTCCTCTGATAGTGAAACCCTTTTGTTAAAGTGAAAAAGAGAATAGAATATTGACAAGAGGAATGATAACAAAATAAGTGTACTGAAAGAAACATTTATAGACACTTTCCACATTCAGATGTATTTCTTGAATTTCTATTTTGAAAGACTTTTTCTAAGATTTCACATCTCCATAACAGATATTTTTAAAGATGTATTTGTACATAAAATAGGATGCACTACTCACCAAATTTTGAAACTTTAAGAATTCTTCAATGTTCTTCGGGGGTCTTTGCATTTTCTAATGAAGTAAAATCAATATTGCTAATTAACATGAATTCAGATTATTTATGATGCTTATATATACAATCTTAACTAAGTTATGATACTGGACTTAAATTACAATTTTCAAAATCATAAGGTATTGTGAAATATTCACTTTGTTAAATTCCCTGAATTTTGAAAAGGGACAGAAATCAACTTTTAAGACACATTATTTTATAAAACACTTGGTGCATAAATATTTTACATTTCAGTATTTTCACTCAAACCTAGCATTCTCAAAAGAATTCATGGTCACCCCATGAAATAAATCTTTATGCTTTCAATTTTATATTTGTTTTCAGTTAGCAGAGGTCTCACAATCATCGTTTGTAGTCAAATTATCTTAGATACTTCCTTCTCCTCATTTATCTTCTATATCCATTGCATCACCATTATTCTTTTTAAGAAATGACTCTAATTATGCATTCCTTTACAGTTCAATATTAATATAATGATCAGTGATGACTCTTATTCCAAGTGATAAGTGCAATTTTATTTCTTATTTTTTTAATTAAAGTAAAACATAAATTGCAAAATACTGTAAATATATGGATTGATAACTTTACAAATATATATAAGCATATAATCAATGCATAAATCAAGATATAGAATACAGCCAGTAACCCAGGGTAACCTCTTCCTCTTTTTCAGTCATTTCCCTCCCTGACTTCAACCACTCTATCACTGAACTTCAATATGTGTCCCTTCCTCTAACTTCCTTCTACTTGACATTGTATCTGCAAGATTTACCTATGTTGTATCATACAGTAGGACTTCAATTTTTTTCATTGTTACATAATATTCTACTGTATAACATATACCAAATTTTATTTATCTATTCCACTTTTGATGGATACTTGAGTGATTTCCTGTTTGTATGTTATTACAAATCAAACTAGTACAAAATTTATTGTTAATGTCTTTTGGTATACTTGGTATATAAATAGGTGTGGGACTGCTCTGTCAGCTTTAGCAGATATTATCAAATAGCTTTCTAAAATAATGGTACTTATTTTCACTCCTAACAGAAGTGTATAAAACTTTCATTTACTTCACATTCTTACTAAAGAATATTCTTTAGTACTAGTGTATATTCAGTATTATCAATCCTTTAAAATTCAGCAGTTCAGGAGAGTATATATAATTTTCTTGTGATTTTAATTTGCACGAGTAATGATGTTGAATAACTTCTCACATGCTTGCTGGCAATTTAAATATCTTCTTTTGTGAAGCAAATTTTTAAATCCTTTGCTCATTTTTTATTACAGTGTTAGTATTTTTTTTTAATGATTCACTGAGTTTTCTCCCTCAGATACACAGATCTCATATATATAGATATATATATATATAAACTTTTATCAGCTAGGACAAAATAGTGTGCACTGTTTCGGTGTTTTATTTTTTTATGGTGCTTTTAACTTTAATGGATATTCTTTGAGAGATATGATAAGATACTGCATCCCTGAAACCAAAACATTATTTTAAGGTAATAAAAAAATAAGAAAGTAAATCACAAATATAATATTCAATAGAAAATTTATAGGGAGAAAACCTGATGAAATCTTTGGAAACCAGAATAAAAAACGTTCAAGAAAAAATACTAAAGGAAAAAATATAAGAATTCAGAGTATACCAGTAAATGACTTTAAACCTAGAAATTTTAACATAGACAGGCCATCAATTGTATTTGTGGCATTTTTTCAGACCTGCAAAACAGTAAAAAAATACCACCATTTCTCCCTGTATTCATTTCTTAATACTACTATAATAAATTACCACACATTTAGTGGCTTCAAACAACATAAATATACCGTCTCACTGTTCTGGAGGCAAGAAGTCTGAAGAGGGTTTGTTTTTTTTGTGTTGTTTGTTTTTTCTTTTCTTTTTTTTCTTTTTGTTATTCATATCTTTTACATTATTGTGTGTTCCCCATAGGTTACCCACCACCTGTTCACCCGTGAAGCCATCACCATAGTCCCCCGTGCTCCCCTTGAAGAGGGTTTTAAATGCTCCTGGAGGCGCTTGGGGAGAACTGTGTCTAGCTTTTTCCAGGTTCTAGCAGACACCTAGCTCTTTCCTCCCATCTCAAAGCCAACACTGTAGCATCTGCTTCTTTCCCCGATCTCTTATTTTCTCTAAGCACCCTTTTGTGATTATGCCAGGCCCACCAGATAATTCAAGTAATTCTCCCAACTTTAAATTCCTTAATTTAATCACATATGCACAGTTATTTCTGCAACATATGATAACATATACAAAGGTTTTAGAGACTAGGATACTGTCATATTGGGAGGGGGGGTAATTATCCTGTCTACCACATTCCCATTTACCTGTCCTCAGGAAGGTAATAGAGGTTACATATCATAAAAACAAAGGATTAAGTAATGAAAAAGGAAACAAAGGATCCAACACAGGAGAGCAGTATTGGATTGTTAAATGCAACCAATACTGAATGAATTAAAGGCTGTAATGGTCTAGAAGGAACACTGGGAAAAAATACCCTCTAGAAGAATTAGTTGGTGATACTTTATCACTTTGGCAGATTGTTTGAGGACAGATTACTAATAAGTGATAAATATATGACAATTATTAACACAAAGGCAAGTAAAAGGTTGGATTAAAAATTAACATGATCACACAGTATGCTGTATGACTTAGAGTTGAATACTATTTACAAATGTTTCTTTAGCCAATGAGCTATTACTATATTGAGAGATGAGGTTATAAGAAGAGTATATGGGGTAGGAGAGAAGGAATGTTCATATATTTTGGGGATAGTGTTAATAAAAGAGCTATATTATGACTTCCACAGGAGAAAGTCAATAGAGTCTGAAATTGAAAAATCAAGAAATTGCAGTGTATGTGTAAGCAAATTTTGACATATAAAGCAAATAACAATATTTAAAAGCAGTAAAAGAATTTGGAGAAAAGAATCAAGAATAGAGAAGAGGGATTGGGGATCATAGGGTTTTGATCAAAAACTTAGAATGTGGCAAAATCATTATTGTTCGCCAAACATGTATATCTCTCTACTTTTTCCAGACTTTCTTGCAGTTACAGTGGTAACCATGGACCAAATTCTGGCCAGTGAAAGGTGGGCACAGAGATATGTGCCATTTTTAAGACTAACCTCCACAACATCTTGGGTGGTTCACCGTGTTTTCTTCTTTTCAGATAAGCTATGGACCCCAAGTTTTAAAGACAGCAGAACCACTAAAAATAAAAAGAAACCTACATACTTGAGTCTAACATTTATCTGACTAGTAACATCCACAATGGATTTCTTTTTTTTTTTTTTTAAGATTTACAAGCTGGAGTACAGACCAGAGGTGTGGGGTAGAGAGAGGGTTCACCAGAGACAGAGTGGGGAGCAGAACAGGCAGATCGACAGAAACACACTGCTGCTGGGAGCAGCAGCAGGAGAGATCTGCGCCTTGTGGGAATCTCCCCAGTAGGGCACTGAGCTCACCTCGCTGCTGCGGACAACTCCACAGTGCCGCGCTTAACCGCTGCACCACCCCGGGAGGCCCCCAGAATGGATTTCTTGTGAGAAATAATAGCTAGTCATATTGAACAATTGAAACTTTGATGTTTTCTGTGATAGCTGTGTATTGTTTTAAAAGAAAGGGCAGGCCACAAATTCTTTGAAAATATTTTGAGAAGTGGCATTATGTCTTCTCTCCTAAAATCTGAACAGGCCTTGTGACTCACTTAAAATTAAAAGAATGTGAGAGAAGTGTTACTTTTTAAGGCTAGATCAGAAAAGGATGTAGTTTCTGCCTTTTTTATTGCAACATTTGCCCTAGCCTAAGCTAAGAAATCTGATTACCCTGCTGCCACACTGTGAGGAAGCCCAGGCCACATGGAGAAGCCACACATCAGAGGGTCCATTACCCTTTATAATCTTGGTTCCAGCTGAGTTATCAGAAAAAAACTGCCGTTCCATGCCTTATTGAACAAACAGTGTTCATGTACATGAACATATTCATCAACATAGTTTTAAAAAAAGATTGTCACTGTATTTTGAAGTAACTTATAAGACTAGCAATCCAATACTTCAACAAGTCATTTGCTCATTAATCTGTGCATTTGAATGAAACTAGTTAAACCAGAGAAAGACTGTGAATTATTCTTGACTTGGAGACTTTCCTACTAACTTTCCTACCCAGAAAGCTCATCTTTCCTCCTAAGTGACTTCCAAAATTTTCAAAAAGTAACATCACTAAGAAATATATTTTATAAATATGACCTTCTCTCTCTCTCTCTCCACAAATACTTAATTTTCCCAACTGTCATGCAATGATATTGTCATTCTCTATTATTTCAGTTTTTTTTAAAGGTTGTATGTTTTACTAAACAGCACCTCCATCAATGGGTCTCACATAATTCCCTTGAAAACCACTCCTCTAAACTGTAACTATTCTCGCTCAAGGCCAACTGTAAGACTTCATTGACCACTGCATTCTGAGCTCTTTTGTAATTCCTATGGCTTATTTATTATTATTCATATTGTATTTTACTATCCATGCTTAATTCGCTGTAGTAAACTCCTCTAGGACAAGACCCTGTCCTACATCTCCCACATGCTAAATTCATAGTACTTTATAAATATGGTGCTTAATATGTGGCCATTACTTTTCTAATTCTTAGTTATTAACATGCACTCTTCGGGTTTAGATTTTCTTTTGGTTTCATCAAGGAAAAAGATGGCTTAATTTCTCCACGTATTATGTCTGATTTCAAACTGGAAAAGTGCACAAGTTAGTAGCAACTCTATAAAGGTAAGCAGTTTTTAAGCATACCAAATCATCAAGATACAGACGATTTTTCTAACAGCGTCCATGACTCGCAGCGCACTATCCTGACACAGCCACAAAAGAATAACAGAACCAAGTTCTCACTACTAAAATATTTGGGAACTGGTAAAATGGAATAGTGTTCTGTAAGATTTGAATTTATCACGACTCACTGCAACAACACCTTGAGGTAGTTTAGAGAACTACCTGTTCCTGGCCAGTCTTAGGCGGGAAACCAGCGTAAGGAAGGGAGAGTAGCAGGGCTGGTTTAGGGACGTGGGTCGGGCTCTTCAATCTCGTCTCTCCTGAGAAGAGCGACACCGCCGTCAACTCAAGAAGCTGAGCCGAATCTTCCGGTCTAACTCTGCCCCACGGCCCCAGCGTTAGTTACCTACGCCGGGAGGCATGCGCGACACCAGGCCTTAGCAACGGTCCTAGCAACGCCGGGCTCCGCCCTCTGGTGTCTCTGGGAAAGCGCTCCGCCACGTCAGTGCACCACCACGTTCCGGTGCGCCCTCGGGGGAAGCGGAGGACGTGTGGAGCTGTGCGAGGACTGTCGGGCTGTGCAGGTCTGAGTCCCACTCCCCTCCCTCGTGCCGGTCTCCGCACCACGCTGGGGACCAGTGGTCTGATTAGAACCGTGCGACTGCGGGGAGTGGACGCTCTTTGGGCACTAGAGGCGGACATGCCGGGTGTCGCCTGTGAGAGGGACCCTTGGTTTCTACGCGGGCGCTTGCCTTTACAGGATCTTGCGGGCCTTTTTGAAAAAAGTCTCCAGTTTTTCCCTCAAGAAAACCAACCAACCAAAGGTTTCCCCTGTGTATTTTCGCACCAAGGAAAGTCTGTCCTGGCAAACTTAATTCCTTGTTCTTCGTTTTTTGGTTCCTGGAGTGGTTTCCGGGGGATTGGTAATGACGAAGGAGCTTAGAGCCACAAACCTTAGTATATTAGTATTCCAGGCAGGGCATTTAAAATATTAGTCTGTGCATGATGTTTCAGTTAATTCTTGAGACTGTAGGACAAGAAGGACGTTTATTAACACTCGAAAGTGCCAAATGCACGGAATTGAAGGATAAAATGGTACTTAAAACCACAACATTTAAGGATTACTTCTGTCTGAACTCCTGTGGACCAGAAAAAATTAAGGCAAGACAGTTGCCTGCTACATGGTGGGTGTCTTGGAAGGGGTCCTTTAATCCAGTACGAAAAAAGGTACCATGGATATTCTGGAAAAAAAGATGAACATACCATAGGATCAGGTTCTTAAAAATACCGCAAAAAGAAAATTTGAAGTGAGTTTTATTTGGTACTGAATTGGTCCATAATACACAGTAGGAAGAGCTTCCATTGGAAGGCGAGTCAACTACTTGTAGTTAAGAATGTTTTCCAAAAAAATAAATATTCTGTCTGGCTGCTGCTTATGCAGATTGCAGAGGACTAGTAAAGGTAGCTTGGTGCTTCATTAGCAAAAGGCACCCTGGAGATTTTTGTTTGTTTTTAGGTAGTTAACAAGTATTTATTTAGTTCCACCTGGGATAAGATGAGATCAGTAAAGAATTCTGCTGAGTGGACTGCTAGGAAGTAACTTCACTACAAGAGACCTCCATGGTAAATTTTTTTCAAATTAAATATGTGGAACCAAGAATAAGTACACAAGGAGGGATTTAAGAGATTGCTATAGAGCATCTAAACACCGACTTTGAGCCTAAAACAGATTGTGTGCAAGGTAGAATTGTTGTAACTTGGTGAGTAAGTAACTAGGTTCCGAAAGTCAGTGAGAGTTGACTTTTTGTTATTCCAAAGAGGATTCATAGCTCAGATTTCTGGAAAATAATACAGACTTTTTAGACTACCTCCAGTCCTTAGAATGAATTTTTAAGGTTAGGATTTCTTTAACTGGATCTGTGGTTGGAATCACCCAATCTGCCAACCACCTGAAGTTTTGTGCAGATATATTGTCTGTATATGCATTTTCTAGAGATAAGGTCATGACTCTTACGTGATCTTCAAAGGATATGACCCAAGAAAAGGTGGCAGCTTAATATCACCTTCTCCTAGTAGTGTGGAATATTCCCAAAGACAGAAGTGATTATTGAGTAGGTGATTTGAAGTGGGGTTCAGAAGTAGATGATGTTTGTGAGGTACAAAGAAAGAATGGATCTGTGCCTAACAGATCTCATCCGAAATACTTTTAGTTTTTCCCTTGAATAAATTTGGCAAATATATATTTACTTTCCCTTTAATATCAGCATCTTTTTTTCTTTGCATCTCTTCGTGTCTCAAGCTCATTGGGAATTACAACCTATAAAAAGCTCCTGATGAGTAACTAAATTAGTATCACTAACTTCTTGTTAGTAAACTATGTTGTATATTATATTCCACTGGACTTTTTGTTCACTTTCTGTTTGGGAGACCACAGAAAGTTTCCTGTTGCAGTCACAGCATTTCTCCTGTCAGTGTTTGTACGCAAAAGTGCCTGGAGCCTCATAGTTAAAACACCACAATGCCATGAGGCTTTATAATAAGAGAATCATTTTACAGCTTTGGAATGCATATCAAATCAAAAGGGCCCCAGTCTCTTTCCTCCCTTGAAAGATACTATGCTTACCGAATACTTGAATAATAATAGTTTTGGCAGTCATATTCTGTCTTTGAAGAAAATATTTAAGTGGCAAGGTTTTGTTGCTACTTTACCTCTGGTATAGAAGAAACTGAATGATACAAATTTTTTGAAAACAGTGAATTCTTAGAGTGAGTGGTGGTTAATGTTACTCTGTAAATACAATTTAAAAATCTATAAGGTTAGACTTTTTTCCTGGCATATATTTCACCTTTTAGGGTATTTTGTAACTTACAATTGGCAGTAGATAGAATGCCTTCCACAGTTTAATGACTGGTTATATATTGCATGTATGTGTTTTAATTAAGGTGGAGAAAATAGTATCTTTTAGATAAAGTTCAAGGCTCCCAGGTGATTTCATAGAATTTTACTGATTTCGCTGAAACTTTGTATTTTCATGAGTTTAGGTTGAGATTTGAGATCATGTAACATCAATTCAGAGTCAGAGCCTAGAGGGTTGAATATATTCCTGGCTGATGCTCCCATTAAACCATTATGTTCCTAATATAAAACAAAATTCCTGTGTCTGGAACAAAAAGTTACTTAAAATTGGATTGTTGGTATCCAAACTTTATATATGAAATAATTTTTCTGAGAGCAACTTTCTGTTTTTATGGAGGGAGAGCCCAAAGGGTAATTCATTCTTTTGAGTTTATTGCTTTTTAATTTTTATTTTAAAGCATACTAACTTAGTAGCTTTTAAAACTTGTTAATATTTATTATTAAATATTAAAAACAGAACACAGTTGTGAGTTGAATAATTTTCTTTGTAGGAGCAGTGAATAAATACCTTTTTTTATTTTGCCTCCCATTTTTTTTCAGTTCATCTGTGATATGTGTTTTAGAGTTGATGTTATACTTTCGTTTGAATGAAAAAATGTCCCTCAACCCACCCATATTTCTTAAAGAAAGGGATGAAAATAATTCAACATTTGTGGAAGTACAACAGTCACAAACTACTTCTGTAGATTCAGAGGATTCTCTTCAAAACTTATGCTTAGCATCCCAAGAAGTTCTTCAAAAAGCTCAGCAAAGTGGGAGATCAAAGTGTCTCCACTGTGGTGGTTCAAGAATGTTCTACTGCTATACATGTTATGTCCCAGTTGAAAATGTACCTCTTGAGCAGATGCCAATTGTGAAGGTTGGTAAGACATTTAAATTCTTTGAAAATAGAACAACAAATTTTTAAAAGATATCGCATCTATACTTCTGATACAATTTGTGAACTTGATAAAGAATGTTGTGGAAATGAGTTATGTAATAGAAAGTGTAATCCTGTAGACAGCTAACCTATTATTATTTTTTTTGTTTGTTTGTTTTTGGAAAAAGGTACATTGCCAAAACATTGGCTCTAAGATGACTATCACTTTTAATGAAATCATTTACTTTTAAAATTAATGATTATAATTTGTTTACAACATCAAAAATGTGGTATAAACATGAGTACAATAAGAGACAAACCTATTAGACTCCCTGAAAGAGCATTAAAAAACTACTTCAAGTCCTTGAGCCTCTCTTTGAGAAAACATACCTTAAAGGAACTAGGCCTGATTTTCTTTGGCTTGAATTTAGCTGTATCTTATATGTGAAAATGGAGCAAAAATCAGTGATCAGAACTAAGCATAACTAATATTTAAAGGCCTAAGACTATTTTTGTGCTATACTTTAATTGTAGTGCTTTTAAACCAGATTTAAAAAGTTGGTTTGAATTGTTTACCTTTTCCTTTTTGTTGCTTACCAGTGCTGCGCTCATGTCTGTGAAAGGTCCACACTCTTATCACGTCTGTGTAATCCAAAAATAATTTATCACCTGTATGTTAACGTGCCTCATTAATCAAATAATGTATCAAGTTTTACCATGCCTATTAGGACTTGAGAGAGACCAAACTATGCTTATTAGAACTTGCCAGTAAGAAAATAAGTTGAAACTATATTAAAAAATACTTGAATATTAAATGATTAATATTTAATATAATTATTTAAATTTGAAGTAAGAAAAATATCTTAACACTGAGCTTAAGCCTATACGTCATCTTGGCAAGGCCATGTTTACTCATGAGCCTAAATTCACACTTATAGGTTAATGGAAATGACTGTCCCAAAATAAAAAAGCCTGGAGGAAAACCAGCAGGATAATAATTCCTTTTTAAAATTTCTTATAAGAATGTTACATTTCTAAAGTATAGTTTTTGCAGCATACATAGTTATTCTATTTATCTATTTATATTTATATTAAAGGCACCTAAAGCATACTTACCCACTTAAGAGTTTTATCTTTAAAAAATAAAAGTTTTATCGTAAGATGTGTTGCATTCTAAAAGGATTGCAGATTAGAATAATTAAAGTCAATGTTATTTGACAGGGCTATAAAAATTTAGTAATAGAGAATTATTTTCCAAATCCAATGTGGTCCAGTGTTCACTATTTAATAGAATTGATTCAAAATACTATGCTAAATGTTTGATCAATTCTAAATGGCCTACTAGATACTGCAGTTTTCTACGAGTGTTTATAATGGCCATATGTAAAATTTGGTATGTTAATATATACTAATGGCAATGAAAACTATACAGAATTTCTCATTTCTGCTACTTTTTAATTTTAACAATCATTCATCATTTGCTTTTAGACAGCTTGCTTAGAAAGGGGATGACTACATAATGAGTAAGTACCTCCCCAGATTTAAACTTTAGTCTAAGGAATAAATTCACAAATATCTTTTCATGCAGAAGAGGATTTTTTTTTAATAACATGAGAAATGTATAATCGAAGATAATAGGTACTTTTGGTGGTTTCTTTTAAAGGGGAGAAAAAAATTATAAGGGAAAAGAAAGCCTCATTATTTAAAAGACTTTATGAAGGTTGATAATTACATTGAAAAAGGCTTAGTGCTTCCTGCTAGTGGCATTTTGATAAATCTATGCAAAGCAGTTTGTGTTAACTCTTTTATAGGAAACATAGGTATTTGAAAACGGATTGATCTTTACCTGTTTGAAAATAGAATATATTTACTTGAACTGTGTCTGATCAATGCTGGTATTACTCTGTACTCTGTTATTATTTAAGAACTATCTTTATTTATTTAAACTCTGTGAATTAGAGCAAACATAGTTCCATGATTTGACCTATTTCTGAGCTGATGTTTCGTAGTATCTTACACACATTTTGCATAACTTTAAACACAGAGATTTTAGTTCATAAAACTTTCTCTTTTTATTGGGTGATTTTATAAATAGGCTAGGTTTCTGACTTAGAAAATGCATTATTGACACTTGGTCCTATATTTTTGATATAAATGATATCCTTCAAGATATCCAGCTCTGCTGATCTCTGATGTTAATGGCCTTTGGAACTTTCAGCTCTATTCATCAGTCATATAAGAAAGTCAGTTTTATTAGTGAGAGAATGCTTTTTTTTTTTTTATCATCTGCCTTCTTTTTCTTCTTTCTTCCTTCCTACCTTCCTGGGATAAGGTAATGTTACGTGGTACTGAGACCAGGGAAGGGAAATGTTGTATCAACTGAAAATAGATATGAGGAAAATGATGTAGAGTTCAACAAGTAGAGAGATGTAAAATCATTTGTGAATTACATACATGAATGGTAAACTTTCTGTAATTGGAAATTTGATGATTTGAAGCAATTGGTCTTAACTTACACCTATCACTTGGCCTAAGAGGGATGACATACGGTTTGAAACTCTAATTGAAATCTACTTTAGATACATATGGACCCCTTTGCTCTCCACATAATTGTCCTGAGAGATGAAATATGTGAAATTAGGATTATTTAGTAATATGCAGCAACTGCTCCTTAAATAAAAAAAAAAGTTCTAGGGTAAATGATACAACAGTACGGAAAAACCTTAAAATAATTACTAAGTGAAAGAAGTCAGATGAAAAGTGTACAAACTGTATAATTTCATTTGCACATAGTTCTAGAAAATGCAAACTGATCTATAGTGATAATAGAACTGTAGGTGGCAGTTAATGTGGAAAGAGGGAGGCAGGAGATACAAGAAGAGTTTTGGGAGTGAGGGATATATTCATTGTCTGGATAGTCATAAAGTCAAGAATGTAATGTGAGGGGCCTCCCTGGCGGCGCAGCAGTTAAGCGCTGTTGGCAGCAGCGATGCAAGTGTGACACCCGGCCTGGGAGATTCCCACATGGTGTGGCAGACCTTTCCTGCCTCGCCCGCTGCTCCCCTCAGCAATGTATTTCTGTCGATCTGCCTGTTCTGCTCCCCACTCTGTGTCTGGTGAACCCTGTCGCCACCCCGCGCCTCTGGCCTGTACCCCAGCTTGTACGCATAAATAAATCTTTAAAAAAAAAGAATGTAATGTTAAAATTCAGTTGCTTGTACACTTTAAATATATACAGTTTATTTTATCTCCTTAATACAGCTGTTTTAAATAGGGAAAAATAGCTTTACACTCCAGGGTAAAGTAGCTGTGTGCCCCAGGGTAAATACCCAGAATCCTGCCTGTTTAGTAGGCATAGGAGCTGGAAGAGTACTTATCATACAGATATGTAAGACTTGTATGGGCATTGTACAGAAAACTAAACCAAACAAATTAGTGAAATAATAGAAAAGTCTAATTCAAAGAAATACAAATGTATTATTTTTGTGTAGAGACAAGACAATCTATGACAGTGAAACTTTAAATGAAATAGGCAAAATGATTTTGAAGAGTTATTTTTTTATATGAAGAGTACACTTCCTAGATCTATTCTGGTGCTATGTTTTCCAACTGATAGTTACTTCATTTGGACTCATAAAGACCACTACTGAGAATCATGATGTTCACTAAAAGCAAAAATATCTTTGACCTCAAGGGATATACATAGAACAAAATTTTAACTTGAATTGTGGATCTGATTTTCTTGCCCAAACTTAAATTTCCTTTTAATATTCCATAAAGTTACTAAATGTAAGTCTGTAGGAATTATAAAGATATTCTTGGCACAGATATTGAAATATGAGGAATTGCTTTCAATGCCTCTGGTAACTTAAGTGAAAATGAGTTTGGAGCTTGATTTTAAAAGCAGGTTCTAGGTTAAATGAGTTGAAACTGGTTTTCTTATTACATGATTAACAATATAAAGGAATGAATTTGAGTTTGTCTTATGAACCTTACCATTCCTAACATTTTGGCCTGGAAACATGGAAATATTTAAACCATAAGTGTGTTTATAGGAACTTGTTATGAACCTGGTATTTAAGTGTTGAACACTTCTTATTATCATAAAGTGATAATATTCTTTTTTTTGTTCAATTTTAGCTCCCATTGAAGATCGACATCATTAAACATCCAAATGAAACAGATGGCAAAAGTACTGCTATACATGCAAAGCTCTTAGCACCTGAATTTGTAAATATTTACACATATCCTTGTATTCCAGAATATGAAGAAAAGGACCACGAAGTAGGCAACTTATTTTTTTACAGCTCTTAATATTCAATCTAAAAATGAATTTTAAAGTCCACTGGCTTTCCAAACTTACTTGAACATTATTTTTCTAAATGATCTAGGGTTGTCTTTACGTAGGTCTAAATAACATAGTTTCCTTCATTGGAGTATTCATATATGAAATGATACTAGATACTTAATGCATTTTTGAGTTTGCCTTTCAACTTTTTGTAGCTTTTCAGTGTTAATTCTTCAAATTTTTATTGTTTCCTAGTTTATATGACTGTTTTTACTTCATCCCTTCTCCATTCTCCTGCCTATATTACAAATAGATGGTCTGATTAGATGAAATTTAGAAAACCATATTATAAATGTTAAAATTTCTCCAAAAGAAGAAAAGACCAAAGGATCTTCAGTAATTCTTCCTAAATTAAAATCTTTAGTAATGGCCATCATAACATTTGTTGTGGCTATTTAGAGGCCTTCCTTTCTTTTTTCTAGATTATTAAGTGGCTTTCACATAGTTAATATCTCATTAGTGAACTGTTACTGAAAACTAATGTTGCAATAACACTCAAAAAACTAGACCTTGGGTACTTTTGAAAGAAGCATGTAAACCCTTTTAGGTTTCTTGGAAACCATTTTTGGTATGGTTTATCTAGGAAATAATTAAAAATTAATACATTCATTTGTTCCAGAAAGAATTTGATAAGTTTTTCCTTTCTTAATAACATTGTTTTGAGTTTATGTAGAATATTGTGTCTAGATATTATCTGAGTTTTGGATTTAAGAATACATTTATGTCCTTGTATGGTCAGTTAAGTATCATTTATATCAATTAACTAGAACATAGTGAAAGGTTCTACAAAGAGATGCGGTGTGCTTCTAATCCAAGAAAATTAAGAAACCTTGGGATTTGCTAATTGGGTATGGGGGAGGTACAGTGTAGATAAGCACTGTTTGAAAACTTATAATTTTGAAATTTATAAATTCAAGATTTTTTCCTTTATTATGATTTTGTTTTTATAATTTTTTCCATGTTAAAAACGATACATTCTTGTTAAAAAAAATTTGAGAGTTGGAGAAAAATATGGGAGCCTAAATACCCATAGTTCTACCAGCCTGTATGCTGTTAACAAATATTTACTGAATTTCTGTTTTGTGGCAGAAGCTGTTCGGACATTAGAGACTCTAGCATGTAAGATCTTCTAAAAATATGGTGAAAGAAAGGTGGTACCATAATTTATAGAACTATTCCTTTGAAAGCTAGACTTCCTAGTTTCAATCTTTTACTATCATAAATATATTTTAACACATCTTTGGGTATTGTGAGTGTAAATATCTTTAGAATTACTTTGTTAAGATAAATTCCATAAGTGAAACTGCCAAATTGCTTTTATAAAATGTTATACTATTTAAACCTGCCATCAATAAAGACCATAAAGGCCCACTATACCAATTTCCTCACCAGCATTGACTGTATCATTTATCTTTACCTATTGTTATATAGCTGAAAACAGCATTTAAATATTGAATGTATTTCACTGATTCCTTTATGAAGTATTATGCCTTGCTATTATGGAATACAATAATTTTTTCAATCAAGGTACAATTAACTTAGCTTCTATCAGTACATAAATAACTTACTTTTAGGTAGCATTTTATGATTATAAGTAATTAGGGAAGAACCAAAAACTTTACCATACATATTAAAGAAGCACTTATAGTGGAACCTAATACTTGTTTCTCAGCTATTCATCATATTTTTGTCTCAATTTAAAGTCAGTTATTCATTTTGATGATCATAATTTAATTTTCTTTGCTTTAGGTTGCACTTGTTTTTCCTGGGCCTAAGTCTGTCTCAATAAAAGATATTTCTTTTCATCTGCAAAAAAGGATTGAAAATAACATTAGAGACAAAAATGACCCTGACAAACCATCTGTTAAGCGCAAGAAAACCGAGGAAACAGACTTGAATGACAGCAAGTGCAAAGACACAAAACTGAAAAAGATTATATTTATAGATAGTACTTGGAACCAAACAAACAAAATATTTACTGATGAGAGACTTCAAGGTAAGGGCAAAAAATGTTGTTTCCTTTTAGATTGTTTTTTCCTGAGACTGACTTCAGAGAACTTCATACCTACAGATATTTTGGAAGTTACATTGAATTTCCATTCTTTTTCCCACATTTGCTTTCTTTCTTTCTCTAATATATGTTTATCCTTCGATACTACAGATATATTTTTGTTTGAACTATTTGAAATTAAGTCAAAAACTTTAAATACATCTATGTACATTTTTTAAGAATAAAGACATTCTTCTGTATAATCATAATACCACTGTTGTGCTAACAGAATTAGTTGAAGTTCTGTAATATCTATCAAACATTACAGAGACTCACCTTTAATTTACCCAAAAATATATATTTTGTAGCTTTTTTCCCCTCTGATGTAGCATGTAGATTCACCATCCATTTGGTTATGTCTTCTAAATCTCTTTTAATCTAGAACAGTGCCCTGTTTTTGTATTTGATGACTTAGATTTGTGTGAGGACAGCAGGTATATTATCAGAATGTTTCATCAAGATTAGATACAGTGTAAATATTTTTGTGAAGACACTTATAATAAGGATAAATTCAGGTTGTCCAAGACAGTTCCAGTTTATATTATTTTATTATAATAATAGCATTCCCTTTTTCTCTCTGAAGTGAACCTATTTAGCTGATAATTTATGTATCTCCCCTATTCATAGGAAAAGTTGTATGCTCATTATTGTATAAAATCAGAAGGCATATAAATATTAATCATTCCATTATTGGTGATAAATTTCTTAGAGTGGTGATTGCTAGATCTTTACATTATAAAGGTTTATTTTCTTCTTTGTAATTAGTAACTGTGGCTAATGCTTTGAGATTAGGAGCTGTATAGTTCTCTCTTGCTTTTCACTAAGTGGTTTTAGTATTCATTGATAACTCTTGCATGAATCAATAATTATAGTGAGGATTACAAAATGATGCAATTTTATTTTTTTCACATTTGTCAGCATTTTAATGTAAAAAGCGTTCCCTTTTCTCCTTTTCATATTCTGTCTCCCCTCACCCCTTTTGACATCACTGTGGTCCTATGGGTTTCCTTTTAATCCTGTATATTATAATCTACCTTGGTTTTATTTATTTATTTATTTATTTATTTATTTTTGATACTCACATTGTGTCAGATTTTGCCAGTGCGTATCCTTTATGCCCTTTGTGGCCTTTTAAGTCTTTCTGGTACATGTCCTGAGTTCACGTTTACTTTTTTCCTGTCGAGACCTAGAGTTAATCATTTTTCTAAGGAACTGTGGTTCTTTTTATAAGCCAAGATATGGTAAATTTACTACTAAGACGAGAAGGAACAGGAACACCACAGATGTCATTATTTAGTGGACAGAGCTAAGAAAATAAATATGTATTTATTATATATAAATATATTTCAAAAGTTCCAATTGATATTTAACATTGGGGATTTTCCTTCTTTTGGTTAGTATTAGTTTCTGTTTTTCTCTGAGAGTGCAAGGCTTAGATCTATAATGATCATTTCAAGGAATTTATCTACATTTCTGAATAATGCAACTAGTAATATGAAGAATAGAAGCTCATATTACTGCCCCTTTTCCCTTGTACCTCACTGACTTCTTTAGACTTTGTCAGTAATTTCTCTAAAAGCTTTAGGTTTCTAGTTCTATAATGTTTTTCTGTACCATGTATGATTAGGAGGGAAGAGAGCTACCCAGTTAGTATTAGACAGTTGTCAAAGCAGTTTCAACTTGATCGAGCTTTTCCCTAGCTCAGATATATATCATTTAGAAAAGAAAGTTTATGATTTTTTTGGAGTCTGGTTTGTGTTATTAAATCCCAAGCATAAGTGACAAGACTAGATTTAATGAGCTTTATTTATATAGTTCATACCTCTGAAATCCTCGTACATGCTAATAAGACTGTTTTGTCATTCTAAGTGTGTATATGTTTGTGTGTGTGTCTGAAAGAGAGAGAAAGAGAGAGGAAGAGAGAGAGACTACAGAGTATAAGACCTGTAAGAATCTTGTTGTAAATGCTGAATAGGCAGATAGAGCCCTAAGGCTCTGCCCTTTGGAGTGTTGCCTCTCACATTACCTTGGATGGTAACAGCAAATTACTGCTCATGACAGTTCCAGTTTATATAATTTTATTACAACTTTTAATAAGATTCCCTTTTGATTTTTCTGAGCCATTTTTCTTTAAAATTACCTTATATGGCAATTAAAAAGATCAAATGAAACAATGTGAGAACAGTTGAGAAAAATTATAAAAGGAATTATTGAGGTAAATTTCAATGTTTTCAGAGTGTCATTTGTACTTAAAGCTTGCTTAAAATCAGATTTGTACAAAATATTTATATTATTCCCTCCCAGATCACATAGAAAACACAAAATATTTAAGGAGTTTATTTCCTTAAAATAGTGAAATAAAAAGATTACTAGATTTTGGCATCTGTGCATATTCTACCTCAACTCTGCCCCTTCTGGCTCCTCATTACATTGAGGGATAATTGGGGTTCTGTGCATATTTATAATGTCTTTGTATGTGAACCAAGTTACTTCCACAAGAAACCACCCATGTTTGTTATAAATCATTGCCTTTAGGTTTTAAAACATTCTATTATTTGATGAAATTAAGGTGATCAAACCAATTCTAACCCTCAGTTTAAACCCTCAAATGTAATGTATTATTAATTATATTACTGAATGCTGAGATTGAATCTCCTTAGCAATGTAAAAGTATACTATGCAATGTAAAAAGTATACTATTTTGCCAAATTTTACAGAGAAATAGGATGTTTCACTACTGCCAAAATAAAACATTTGAAGGCGAGTGCCCAATTTAATTATAAAATGTAAGTCGAAAGTGAGGAGTGACATTTTTTGAAGGTTCACCATAGGAAACTTTCGGGGCATGCGGTAGGAAGGATGGTTGGTTTTTGTTGTTGTGAAGTCCAAATTATTAAAATTGGCATTATACTATAATTGTTAGAAAAATTAGCCAACTCTCTATCTTTAATTTGACTGTATTGACACAAAATTTAAAGTGACATTTTTGTTCACATTATGAACACTGCCTAAACTGTGGTAGTGGGTGATGTGGCATATTCTGTCTTACCCAGTCCTTACACAATGATATGACAGTAGCTCAAGATTTTTGTTCTCATTTTGCAGCTGAAGAAATTCAGGAAATAATCTTGAAAGGAAAAGCCAATAATAATTAGCTGTCTTAAAGTTTTACTGCTTAATTTTTTAGTAATTATATCTTAAAATTACTGATTGTCATAATCCTAGCAAGATAATTTTTTAAATGTATATGTTGAACTCTTAAAAATAAACATTGATTTTCTGTATAATACAGTATCTCTGTATTTCAGTATGTTTTAAAAGCTTCTATATATGTCTAAGCAAATCTTTAACATATGATGGAATAGTGGTGATAATTACTAAATCATGATTTTATTTTTTTAAAAGATTTATTTATTTATGCATGTAAGAGCTGGGGTATAGGCCAGAGGTTTTGGGGGGTGAGGGGATTCACCAGAAACAGAGTGGGGAGCAGAAAAGGTGGATTGACTGAAATACACTGCTGAGGGGAGCAGCAGGCAAGACAGGAGAGGTCTGCTGAGCCATATGTAGGTTTGCTCCCTGGTTGGGGATCGAACTCAGGCCAGAGTGGTGATGTTATTCCAGTTTTAAATATTCAGTTGTTGCTAATTTTAAAAAGTCCCCTGTTGTCCTAATTCCTGTTCTTTTGTATCTGCTCAGTGGCTGCTTTTACAATCCTCTCTTTATTTTTGTCCTTTTGCATGTATACTACTGTGTGATGGGTCTAGTCACTGAATTCTTTGTATTTGTCCTACTTGAGATACATTGTTTTGTGTATTTGTAGCTTTGCATTTATTAAAAGTTTCTGGGAAAAAAGTCTTAGACTTTCTCTCTTTTAATGCTAGCTTTCCTCTTTTGTTCTCTCTCTCTTGGATTCCTGTTAGACATTCTATCCTCCATATTGCAGTATCTTAATATTTTCCATATTATTTTTTGTCACTCTGCTGCACCCCAGAGATGGCTTTTAGGTTACATTGATTTCTGATTGTAGGCAATTTCTTGTGGCTCGGGTTTCTAATCTCTCTTTTTTCTCGCTTTAAAACATTCTTTAAAAATATGGCAAAATAAATATATTGTATGTCCAAGTAGTGGTTTAAGATACTCAAAGCATTCTGGATTTGCATCTGAGTTATAAGAGCTGAGAGTATAGTTCTGTGCTTAAGGAGTCACTTCCTCTTCATAGGTAGGAGCAAGGAAGGCATTTTAGCTGACCTAAAGAGCAGCTAACTATAAGTATTATGTCCATAAAGATGTAGCCAAAGAGGGCCTCCCCAGTGGTGCAGTGGTTAGGCACTGGGCTGTGGAGCTATGGGCAGCGGTGACGCGAATTCGAAGCCTGGCTGGGGATATTCCCACATGGTGCAGCAGACCTCTCCTGCCTTGCACGCTGTTCCCCTCAGCAGCATATTTCCATCTATCTGCCTATTCTGTTCCCTGCTCTGTCTCTAGTGAACCCTCTCACTGCCCCACGCCTCTGGTCTGTACCCGAGCTTGTATGCATAAATAAATTAAAAAAAAAAAAGATGTAGCCAAACAGTGATAATTTAGAAGTTCTCCGTGGTTTTAAGGACCATCAACCTACCTCTCAGTGAGTTTTGGAATGTTTCAAATGTTAGTTTATCTGAGAAATGAAACTCTTTTGAAAACCGTTAAGTTTAGTCCTATCTTTAGATTAAAAACATACAAACTGGTAAATAGAAGATAGAAAGAGATGCACATCTTAAATGTTATCTACTTTTTAACTTATTTAATGTATTTAAGAGAATATTCTACTTGGAACTGGTAATGAAAGATTTAACTGTGCTCCTAGAAAGGAAAATCCTTAAAATAATTAAGAGAGGTCTTATTATTGTACTATTACCTGTGGTTAAGAAAAAATACTTATACCTTCCTTTTTAAAATTTTTTTTGGCAGGGTTGTTACAAGTTGAGCTGAAAACAAGAAAAACTTGCTTTTGGCGACATCAAAAAGGAAAACCAGATACCTTCCTTTCCACAATTGAAGCTATTTACTACTTTTTAGTTGACTACCATACCGATATATTAAAAGAAAAATACAGAGGACAATATGACAACCTTTTATTTTTCTACTCTTTTATGTACCAGTTGATAAAAAATGCCAAATGCTCTAGAGACAAGGAAGCAAGAAAACTTATCCATTAATTTTTAAGAAACCATTTATATCATTTTATTTTTGCTAAAAATCAATAAATTTATTGTGCTTTATTTGTAGGAAATATCGATGTATCAGTATATGACCACTTGAAAGAATTCAGTTTCATTCATTTTACATTACGTTCTTTAAGAGGAAATTATGACTAAGTGCATTTTCAGTGATCATGTTGACTGAGAATTATTACATATTTTACTCAAGTTTGGCATATCAATTTTGTTAATACATTTAAATGTCTGACATATTTATATATGTGTGATTAGCTGTAATTAGTTAGATATTTGTTTAGAGATTTTGATATCTTTCCACCTATACTCACCACTGCCTTTGGAGGGAGGTAGTTTCAGAATCCCCTTGACTGAAAATGAAGTCAGAAGTGATTTATTTGAGGTTAATGGCAAACATAATCAGAACTAGAATTGTAGCTCCAGTCCCTAGTGCTATTCCCTAAAGTCCACACTGACTGTGATGGATCTTTATTGTTTGTTTACACCCTCCTCACATCTTCTTTAGGAAGAAATTACTAGCAATCACGTGTTGTCACAGGAATGGACATGAGTCAGTTGAGCAAGTAAAGTGCCCAGTGATTGATTCAGGGATGAACACATAACCCAGCATCCTTTTTGGTAAATGATAGGAATGCTGTAGGAAATAGGGTTTACTTTTCAGAATCCCATATGGTAAGTTGTTGAAATACAGACTGTGGAATCAGTATCTCTAAAGAGAGAGTAATTGAGTAGCTACCCTGTAGGGTTATTAGGAAGATATGTCAATGTACTTAAGGGGCTTTCAACATGAATGGCATTTAGTAATCTGTGTATGTGTTTATATTTTTACTTTATTTGGAATTTTGAACTAAGCATGATAAAACCCTAGAGCTGCTGGTGACATCTCTGCTGCAGGTAGCCAGCTACCTTAGAATGGAGCCCGCAAAGGGAAGCAGACTGGAGGGAGAAAAGGACTGAGTCCTGAGGACATCATTTGATCACCTAATCTAGCTGCTTATGAATGGAGCCCTACTGTACTGGATGGCTTCTCTTTGTACTTCTGGATCCACCCTCCACTCTTTTCTGTTCTGCTCTCTGCTCTGTGAGGTAGGTCCCCTTGCTCTCTCACTTTTGGTTGGGTTCAACAAATGGGAGGCACTAGCAGGAAAATGAAATTGATATATGTTCCCTGATTCCTTTCCTGCCAAGTCACCATGAGTTGGCTGTGCTACTCCACGAAGGTCATTCTTCCCAAGCAGTTACCCAGTTATTCTCTAGTTTCAGGTCCCTTCTTCTACTTTTTCACTTAGGAATAGTAATGGCTCCCAGGTAGTTAGTAATCCTGGGTTGTTCGTTACCCTTTGTTGAGTACATTTGAAATATTGTAATTTAAAGCAATCCCTGATTATATTTACCTGGTACTGAGGCCTAAAGATATTAACTAACTTGTCCATAGTCGTAGTGCACACAGCTAGTTAATGGAAGAACCTGGTCTAGAGTCTGGGACTTTAATTCAGTGAGGTCATTTTATTTGCTATTCATTAAAAGGAACGTGGATTATATAAGGCTTGAACATTATTAGTCTCATAATCTTAGCCAAATAAACTAACTGACTTGCCTGTTTAGTAGTTATTTTACAAGAGCAGAATTAAAATGGATTTCTTCATGTTGAGAACTTGGCCTTGGGAACAGAGGAAGGCCTGAACTGATTTAAGCAAGGCCAAAGTTGGATTTCTCTGGGCTAAATTTGTACTTTCCTGAGCCAAATCTATTGCCATTTACAGGCTTTACTAACCAACTAGACATTACAGTTAACAGGGAGGAGGAAAAAAAGAACAATCTTATCACTCATTTCCCCCATCTCACAGCTGGCTTCAGATAACCTGCATATTTCAAGAACCTAATTTACAACTGAGACCAGATAAAATCTCAAGTTCTTCCCCCAAAGTGATAATAGACTTTAGAACAAAGAGTTGGCTTTACTTGTCTTGTTTTTCTTTGGTATGATAGATTGCAAAAATGCCTCTAATTCTTTACTCCTCCTTGTATTCATGGTTCTTTTTTATACTCCTTTGAAGTACTTTCTGATTCTGGCCACATGTATTTCTAAAGACCTAGTATATTTCCATTTACTTTTGTATTTTTGTGGTTGCCATAAACACATGCCTGTTAGCCTGCTGGAGGGTAAGAAAGGCAGGGAACAAGTGAAGTTACTCTGGTCACCCTTGTTGAATCTTAATTAGATGGGCTTATGGCTAGTCAACCACAAGATATGTAAATGATCCCAGTCAGGATTAGCTGAGCTACCTAACAGACACCTACCTGATTCCAGGAGTGTGAACAAGGGATGTCTATTATTGAAGTTTCATAACTTTATTATACAGCGTTATTGTGCCAATAGATATTTTATTTTTAGATACAGTATCAAATATATCTTGCTCTGGTATCTTTGCAGATTCTAGGTTAACATCCACTTGCTTTACCATAGCTCTGGCCCTACACAGTGATAGACTACCAGGAGGTTTGTATGATTTCCCTGCCTGAGGTCAACTGGTCCATGGTCCATTCTACAACTTCTGAACTCTAGGAGCGCCATGTGACAGGGTTTCCCCGGTGCTTTCAGGTTCTTTTGTGTGTGTGTGTAGAAGGAATGGGTTTTAGGCCAGAGGTGTGGGGGGTGAAAGGATTCACCAGAGACAGAGTGGGGAGCAGAGCAGGTGGATTTACTGAAATACACTGCTGAGGGGAGCAGCAGGCAAGACAGAAGAGGTCTGCTGTGCCATATGTGGGTTAGCTCCCTGGCCAGGGATCAAACTCAGGCTATAGTGGTGATAGTGCTGAGACTTAACCCCTACGCCACCAGAGTGCTTCCCCCCCCACACACACACCCCAGTGAATTTCAAAAGGGCTAGATGATGGAATCTGGAAAACTTGTATTAATGAACTGGAAAAACTTGTTGGATAAATTTCTTTTCTGATGGATTGTTCTGTGGCAGTTTTTCACCCTTTTGTCCAGAGGTACCATATGGCTAAACAAGTATATTTGTTGATTCTTATGGCTTTTTGTGAAACAGAAACCAGGTCCTATATAGTAATTTATCAATTTAGTATTTACTTCCTATCATTTTAATGGTACTTACTTTCTTCCCCACTCTCACCAACTTGGATTGCCCCTTCTAATAAAGTGATAGATTTCATTTTTGCCTCTGACTCTTTTCTAGGGAAGGCAGGTATTTTAATCAGAATTTGATGAAGAAAGCAGATTAATTACAAGTATTTTGTGAACAAGGAGTTTTAATAAAGGAAATAGGATTCAGAGTAAAGGTCTGGAAGACTTCAGTAGGGCAAGACTAGAGAAATAGTCACTAACCAGTTCAGCCTTAGATACTCAAGATACTCTTGATTTAGTCTGTAGAGACCTGTATATGTCTTAAGCATATCATCTTCTCATTCTCTTAATCTTTTTAAGAGTGCTTTGGTCCAACTGAAAGTCATCCTCATAATCCTTTAAGAGGTATTAAAAAGTGAATGTGTAACTACACCCTTGATTTGTTCTTTTGTTTGAGGCCACAATAGTGGTAACACCATGGATTTTTGCTTTTTGTTGTAAATCTGTATTGAATGATCACACATTTGATTTGGTGAAACAGTTTTCTGGCTTTGCCTATTCTGGGCACTATATTCTCTTTCAATTCCGTGTGCATACCCACCTCCTTATTTTTGAGCTTTTGTCTTACAAAGTTATCAGTTATAGGAATAGCAGCCAGTTTATTCTTTGAAAAATCTGTTTCAAAATCTTACCCAATGCATGAGACATTTAGTACAATTTCTTCTGTGTTGTGGTAGGCAGTAATTTTCTCAAAATTTTGCTTCTAAATTCTGACCCTTAAAAGATTCTAATGAAAAGTTTGGCTAAACAATTAATGAGATGACATTAATTGACATTAATGATCACCAGCCAAAAATCATCTCCTATAAATAAGAATCAAGTGCCATTAGACACTGAGTGAAAGCCTCCAATAAAAAAAAGAGGCTCAATTAATGAGGGGAGGAGGGAAATCCAAAGGTAACAGATAAGTGGAGAACAAAAAATTACCTTGAACAAAGATTATCTCATATGTACAAACATGAATGGGATCGTTTGAAAAGCAACAGAAAGCCTGGAAATTTAAAATGTGATTGCTGAAATTAAAATTCAAGAGTTGAACAACCAAGTATAGCATAAGAATATAAAATTGTAAATTCCAAGTAATGTGCAACTTTGAAGTTGTAATTGAAAGCATAGGCTAGCTACATGTTAAACGAACTCTTCTACACTGCTGGTGGGAATGTGAACTGGTCCAACCACTATGGAAAGCTGTATGGCGATTCCTCAAACTGCTAAACATGGAGCTTCCATACGACCCAGCAATCCCACTTTTGGGAACTTACCCAAAGGACACAAAAACACTAATCTGAAAGGATACATGCACCCGTATGTTCATTGCGGCACTGTTCACAACAGCAACGGTATGGAAGCAACCCAGATGTCCAAAAATAGATGATTGGATCAAGAAGATGTGGTACATATACACAATGAAATACTATTCAGCATTCAAAGAAGATAAACACATGCAATTTGCAGTGACATGGATGGAATTAGAGGGGATCATGCTCAGTGAAATAAGCCAGAAAGAAAGAGAAAAATATCGAATGGTTTCACTTATAACAGGACTATAGGGAAACCAAATAGGAGAGAGACGCTCAGCGGGGGGGATAAGGGCACAAAATGGAATAGAAAAGAACACAAGGGACCATGAAGATGGATCACGGGTGAATTGGTGGTGGGCTACCTAAGGGAAATACAAAATGTAAAAGACGTAAATAACAGTAAAAATATATATTAAAAAATAAAAAATAAATTGTATTTAGTAAAAAAAAACCTTCAGGGGAGGGCCTCCCGCAGTGGTTAGGTGCTATGCTGTGGAGCTGTCGGCAGCAGCGACGCGAGTTTGATGCCCGGCTGAGGAGATTCCCACATGGCGTGGCAGACCTCTCCTGCCTCACCTACTGCTCCCCTCAGCAGTGTATTTATGTTGATCTGCCTGTTCTGCTCCCCACTGTCTGGTGAACCCTCTCGCTGCCCCCACATCTCTGGCCTATACCCTAGCTTGTATGCATAAATAAGTAAGTCTAAAAAAAATAAAAAAAACTTCAGGGGAAAAACATTTACTGATGACAATGCTTATATTAGCCATTAGCCTTTGTAGATAAGGAGAAAGCTGGGGATTATTTGTATACCAGTTACAATAAATTAACAAAAACAGCATTTGCTATGTGGATTGAAAGCCTATTCATTCACGTTTAATCTGTATTTAGATTGCAT
The DNA here is from genome assembly GCA_004024925.1 of Scalopus aquaticus. NCBI lineage: Eukaryota > Metazoa > Chordata > Mammalia > Eulipotyphla > Talpidae > Scalopus > Scalopus aquaticus. Next base: position 135,035 of record PVIJ01001955.1, read on the forward strand.
ATTACTATCCATGAAACTGTATTCTGAGATGGGCCAAAGTGCCACTCTCCTAATTGTTTTTAAATTTATTTTTATTCAGGTATAATTGACATATAGCATTATTTTCAGATGTATAACATAGTGATTTGATATTTGTATATATTATGAGACAGTCACCACAATAAGTCTAGTTAACATCCATCACCATGCATAGTTACAAAAAAATTTCTTTCTTGTATTAAGAACTTTTAAGATCTACTCTCTTAGCAGTTTTCAAATAGGCAATTCATTAACTATCATCACCATGCCATACATTGTCCCCAACTTATTTTTTAACTAGAAGTTATATAGAAGTTGGTATATTTTCATCTCCTTAACCCATTTTGCCTACCCCTAACCCTCACCATCACCCCTGTCTCCCACCTTTGTCAATATCTTTCTGATTTTTATATCAGCTTGGGTCTTTTGTGTGTTTTAGATTCCGCATTTAGAGCTCATGGCGTTTGTCCTTCTCTATCTTATTTTACTTAACAAAATGACTTTAAGGGCCATCTGTGCTGTTACAAATGGCAAAATAATATATATGTATATCAGTAATGCTTTCCATTGTATTTATACACCATCCATCAGTGAAATCTTTATCTATCAGTGAAATCTTAGGTTGTTTCCTTTCCTTGTCTATTACAATGTTGCAATAAATATGAAGGTTTGTATATCTTTTCAAATTGTTGTTTCTTTTTTTGTGGAGAAATACTCATAGTGGAATGGCTCAATTACATGGTATTCATGGTATTGCTAGTCTCAAATTTTTGAGGAACCATACTCTTTAGCCTCTCTACCACAGTGACTATACCAATTTACATTCCCACCAACTGTGTACAGAGGTTCCTTTTCTGCACATCCTCACCAACACTCATTATATTTTGTCTTTTTGAGAATAACCTTTTTTTTTTTAAGATTTACTTGCTGGGGTGCAGGCCAGAGGTGTGGGGCAGTGAGAAGGTTCACCAGAGACAGAGTAGGGAGCAGAACAGACAGATCAACTGAAGTACACTGCTGAGGGAAGAAGCAGGCGAGGCAGGAGAGGTCTGCTGCGCCATGCGGGAATCTCCGTGGCGGGGCATCGAACTCTGCTGCAGCTGCCGACAGCTCCACAGCGCTGTGCTTAACCCATTGCGCCACCAGGGAGGCCCGAGAATAGCCATTCTAACAGGTGTGAGGTAATAACTCATTGTGGGTTTGATTTTCATTTCCCTAGTGATTAATCATGTTGAGCATCTTTTCATGTACTTGCAGCCATCTGTATGTTTTCTTTGAAAAATTTTTATTTAGAGCCTGCGCCCATTGTTTAATTGAATTTATTTTTCTTTTTTTGCTCTTCAGTTGTATGATCTCTTTGTATATTTTTATATTAATCCATAATCAGACATATAATTGGTAAATATTTCTCTCATTCAGTAGGTTACCTTTTCATATAGCTGATGACTTCCTTTGCTGTACAAGCTTTTCAGTTTGATGTAGTCTCACTTGCTTAATTTTTTTTTTATTTGTTCTTGAAGGCAGATCCAAAAAGCCATTGCCAAAACTAATGTCAAGAAGTTTGTTGCCTGTTTTCTTCTAGTTTTATGGTTTCAGCTCTTAAGTTCAAGTCTTGATTTTGAGTTATTTTTTGTTTATTGTGTAACATAGTTATGTCTGGCTATAAAAATATGCAAAAATAACTTCTAAATAAAAAAAAAAGATAGTGGTACAGTTTTTCTTTTACAGATGACTGTCTAGTTTTCCAATCATTATTTATTAAAGCGCGTGCTTTCCGCATTGTATATTCTTGGCTCTTTTGCCATAAATTAATCAATCATATATTTGTGTCTTTATTTCTGGGTAATTTGATCTGTTCCATTGATCCTTGTGTCTGTTTTTGTGCCAATACTATAGAGCCTTGATTACTATAGTTTTGTAATGTAGTTTGAATTAGGGAATGTGATGTCTTCAGCTTTGTTCTTTCTCAAGATTGCTTTGGTTACTTGGGATCTTCTGTGCTGTCATACAAATTTTAAGATTGTTTTATTTTTGTGAAAGACATTGGAATTTCAGTAAATTTTGCGTTAAATTTGTAGATCGTTGTGGGTAGTATGGACATCTTAGCAATATAAATTCTTCCTGCCCATGAGTGTGGAGTTATTTTTCACCATGATGTTTTCATATTTTCTCCCTGAGAATCTGAACTCTTACATTAGTTATAATAATTAGTATTTATCTCATTATGTGTTTATTATAGAATATTGTATTTGATGGAGTAAATTTACTCACCTGTGCTTGTAATGTTCACACCAACACTTGGTGTGATTAATTTACTTTGACCTCAGTCTTTATTCATTATATCTAGTATGAGTAAACAGCTAATCAAAAGTAATGACTTTGTTTTGATTTTCTTTCTACAGTTATTTCTAAATACAAAATTAAGTTTACTTTTTCTTCACTTAAAGTCATGCAAAAGCCAAAGAAATAAGAAGTAGGAAGAAAATTATAAGATCAAGGTTTACTTAATAATGTCCTTCATCTGAGTAATAGCAGTTACAGAGGAAAAAAAGAATTGCAAGGATTTTTTTTTAAAAAGTCCTAAAGCTGAAGGACACAAATCTTTATTTTCTGTTTTCTGACCCTCAATGTATTTTCTGCTTCAAAACCTCGCTTCAATTTATGGCAACTGTGCGACATCTTAGAAATTGAGAGTGTTAAATTAAAACAGCAGTGCTGATCTGCTTCATACACATCAGGTTAACACTTTATTATAAAACAAAACATGGGTAAGCGAGGGCTTATTCTATCAATTGTGATGTTAATAATGAAAATGTAATATTTAAAAAACTGTTCAGTAGTCCTAAATCTACTAAGTTTTATTTAAGTATTTGCTTATTACTAGCCCTAAACTTTCATAAAAAATCTTTTCTTAAAGCTTATTATCAAATTTATCAGCCCTATGTTGGTAGACATATCAATATGGAACTATCTATATTGATATGTAGAAGCTTAGTCCTAAGCTCCTATTCTGACTTTAGTTCATGAATACACAGAAACAAATATAAACAGACACACATTCATGTTCTGAAAAAACACAAATTTGTACTATGACACTTTTTTTGCATATAATGTGATTTAATTTTATAGTTAAACAGACAGTAAACTTGTTAAAGGGTGACTTTGTGGTTGATTAAGATTTTTTATTTTCTCTTAATTTGTCATTGCATTTTTATTTCATCTTTTTTTCTTACCACCATCTCTGTACTACTTTGACTCTTTCTTACCTCATAAGCCTCACTTTGTTATTAGGGTCATTAGGTTTTGCAAGTATTTTACTTTGTCAAATCATCTGCATGTAAACATCCACTATTCATCTTTCTGATTTGCTTCACTATACATAATCCCCTCAGACTCCTTCCATTTTGCTGAATATGGCAACAGTTCATTTTTTTCTCATGGCTAAATAGCATTCCATTGTGTTGATATACCATATTGTCTTAAAGTAATTCTCTATTAGTGAACACTTAGGTTAGTTCCATTCTAGCTATTGTGAATAGTACTGCAATAAACCTTGTAGAGCATATAGTTTTTTGAGTTGGTGGTTCCAGGCTTATTGGACAGATGGCCAGGAATGGGATTGCTGGATCACACAGTATTTCTGTTTTTAGCTCTTTGAAGTTAAATCCATACCACTTTCCAAAGTAAATGACCAGTTTAAATTTCTACAAATACTTTCTCTGCATCCTCTGTACTTCTTATTGGGGATCTTTTTAAAATGTGCCATTTGAATGGATGTAAGATAAGATATTTCATTGTGGTTCTGACCTTCATCTCCTTCATTAAAAATGATGTGAACATTTTTCCATGTATTTATTGACATTCTAGGTATCCTCTATGGTGAATTATCTGTTCAGATCTGCTGCCATTTATTAATTGGGTTTTGTGGTTTTATTATTAAATTGAGTACTTTTATTATCTTGTTGGTTGTGTAATTTGTGAATATTCTCTCTTATTCAGTAGAATGTCTTCTTAATCCACTTATATTTTCATTCACTGTGTGAAAGCTTTCATTTGGAGGTTAGCCCAATTGTTTAACTTCGTTTTTATTTCCCTTGCTGTACGGGCTATGTCTCCAGAAACATCTTTATCATTGATGTCATGCAATATATTGCCATATGTTTTCTTCTACATATTTTATTGTTGAATAATTGATTTTTGTAAATAAAATTATTATCTGTAATTTTTGTTTTCACTTCTTTCATGTCTGACTTGGTATTGAGAAATCAGCTTTTGCATTTCAACAAGGCTTATTACCCTTCCTTCTGTCTTAAATGATATTCTTGCAGGGTAAAATATTCCAGGCTTGAAGTCTTTGTCTTTGAGTAATAAATATCTCTCACCATTCCCTTCTCCCCTGTAAAGTTTCCCCTGGAAAAGTCATGGACAGTCTAATTGGTATTCCCTCTTAGATTACTCTTCTTTCTCTTAGATGCTTTCAATATTCTATCCTTGTCAGTGGCTTTTATTATTTTTATTATAATATAGGAATGCATCAGTATAGTTTTGTTTGGAACTCTTTTGGCCTCTTATATCAGAATGTCTTATTCAGTTTTCAGATTGAGATGATTCTCAGCAATTATTTCTTTTAATACATTTTCTATGCCTTTCTTTCTACTTTTAGACCCCCTATGATACAGATAGTCTTTCTCCTTAGTTATCCCAAAGAACTTTGATACTGTTTTCATTTTTTTTCTCCTTGTTCTGTTTGTGTATTCTTTGCCACTGTGATCTCAAGCTCACTCATTTCCACCATTACTTGTGTTTGTCTGCTCTTGACACCCTCTATTGTATTTACTAATTCAGTTACAGTATTTTTAGATCTACTAGTTCTAGTTTTAACAGCCTCATATTTTCTTATTTTTGCAAGAATGGTTATAACTATTACCTTAAACTCATCAGGCATATTCCAGGGTTTTATGGAATTAAGACTTTTCTTGGGTTTCTTTTTTTCCTCCATCACTTGTGATCTATCCTTCTGTACCTTCACTTTCAATTTTTATGGCTTTTAACAGGGAGTTTCCTTTTCTTGATAAATGGATTCATATCCCTACTTACAAGAAACATAGGTATAATCGTAGGCTTTTTATCTTGAGGTGTTGTATTATTTCACAGACCTTTCCGTCTGTTCAGATCTCCAGGACACTAGTTCAGGTGAGGGTGTAAAAGGTAGGAATGAATTGGGACAATAGGGCACTTGAAGGATGAGTAGGAGTCAAGCTTCCTTTCTTTTTTAGTTTTTTATTATTAATTTTTTAAGGGCTCAAGCTTCCTTCTTCAAGTACTCGAGGTATATGATGGGGATCTACAGTGCTCTCTCCTAAGCCAACTCCTCGAAATGTCTCATGTAGTCTCATGCAAGCCTGTATCTAGGCTATGGTTGAGCAATAGATAGTAGTACTTGGTGAGGTCTAGACTTGAGAGAGGGCCAAAAGCTGGGAATTGTTCTCTTTCTTTTAGAGTAAGAACACTTACCCTACAGGGTTTACCCCTGTTATTAAGACCCAGGTGCTTAATTTCTGGTTAGTGAAATCATTCAGGGTTTTGACACTGGGAAGGGTAAGGCAGTGTTTTGTATCTCAAAGCCTCAGGCTGCAAATAATTGCTGCTTCTGTGAGATATGGGTCAGTCAGTCTGGTTCGGTTCAGGCTATAATTTTTCTATTGGGAGGCTTAGACTCAATCCAGTAATCATCACTCTGCACTCTTACTACTATTGTTCTCCAGTGGTGCACCTGCTGTCCTGAATGCCAACTCTGTGCATACCCCTTCTCCAGTGTATTGCCCAGTTTTTAAAGTCCCTGATGTATATATGCCCCTGAGTCAACACAGAGGAGGGGCTCAATGTAGCCACTACCCCTTCCTATTATGGGTTATACTGCCCAGATGTCACTCTAAAACTATATCTTTCAGGAATATTTTATTTTGTTTTGTTGTAATTTGGTTGTGAATATATGATGTCTTCATTCTGCTTCCATCTTGGCAGACTTCAAGACAGATCTTGAGAATGATAAAATGTGCAAAATAGCTTTTTAATTAAGGAATTTCAAAATTCCACACATAGAAAATAGCCAAAGTTTTCAGTGAGAAGGACAGGTCATATTGAGTTCAAATTCATTATGTCAGAAGACTTCTCAAAAACAACTCTAGAAACTAGAAGATGATGGAGTGACAATATCAGAACTCTAGATGAAAAGAGTTTTCTACTTCTAGTCATAGAATTAATGTGAATGTAGAATAATGACATACAAGGTCTAAAAACATTTTATTTTCCATATATCTTCTTGAAATAAAGGGACTCAGAAAGATACTAGATGATGTTTTCTAACAAAATGTAAAAAATAGCTGAAAATGAAGCGAACAAAGGGGAATCCCAGGATTCATTGATCGACCCATTCAACAAAATTTTAGAGGTGGGGAGCACTAGCCAGATTCTTGTCTGGGTAGTGGAAGTAGAAGGCCAGGTTTTAAGTGCTATAAAACAGAATAAGGGGGACAGACAGTGACTGTTACAAGAGAGGGACTCTGAATAGTACAGTCTGGGAAAACCTCTGAAATAAGGTAGAACTGAACAAAGACCTCAATGAAGAAAGTGAATCATGTGCTTAAGTAATAAAGTAGCATTGTATAGAGAGGAAATAAGTATGTACAAAGATCCTGAGGTAGCAGTGTATTTGGCATGTTTGAGAAATAGCAAAGAGGCTAGTTTGATTGGACCAATGTGTGGTAGAGAAAATGTTGTAGAAGAAAAGATGATAGTGGAGTAGAAAGGTGTATCTTCAGTGCTTTGGATACCATGGTAAAATGTTTTGAGTTTTACTCTGAATGAAATAGGAAGCCATTGGAGGAATTCAGCAAAGGAGTGACAAAATTTGTCTTACAGTAGGAATTACTCTGGTTCCTTTGTGAAAACTAGACTGCAAGAGGGTAAGGAATGAAATAGGAAAATCAATTAGGAATAAAAGTACAAGTAGAAGTAGGAAGATTATTTAAGGATACTGCTTCAATAGTTTATGTAAAAGGTAATATTTGCTTGGACAATAGTCTTCATGATAATAGGAGAGGGTTAAGAATGGTCAGATCCTAGGTATTTTAAAGTAGAGACAAAGATTATTTGCAAATGGACTAAACACTGATAGAGGTGGAGGTGTATACCTTGATCCCTACTCCAAGAAGGACTTGCTGAAATGTTGCAGGGATTGTGGAAACCAGAAATCCTTCATCTATCAGCACTTAATCTGCAGCAGCTATAGAAAGCACTCCACAGGAAGTTGCATCATCCCTAGATCTGAGGACATTGTGAGTACATTGTGGGTAAAAAATCCTGTTGTTTCAGCCTGTTTATATTATTTCAGGCAAAACTCACTCAAAAGCTTCCTCCGTAACAGCCCCTTCTTCCTCTGATCAATCCTGCTTCCTCCCCTTCCTTGACAGGTATTCTCCAATAAGCATCTTGTATTTCAAACTCCATCTCAAGAACTTCTTTCAGAGAACCCAACCTGTAATAGTTGTTACTAGGAGTGGCCTAAGCTCCCAGTGAGGACTCCATCACATGTTGACATGGAACACAAGGAACCCATGGCTTAAGGTGGTAGCTTTTACTAGTAAAATGAGAAAGTTCACCTGGGGAAGAGAATGGACTAGTTGGTGCATTATAGGAAATAGGAGATATAAGAATAATAGAATTGAGTAATTATGTACCACTGACATATTGACACATAACTTCATTGACTGCCTATAAAACTCATCCAGAACCTAGTGGTTTGAATGACTGAAGTGGTAATTATCTTAAAGGAGTAATTATTGGAAGATCAATCGCAGAAGTCTGGAATAGAGAGATGGCAGAGTGTGGGCATGAGCTGAAGATATTTGAATTATATATAACACCCATCAGAGAGTATTCACTACTGAAGAGGTATTAAATAGGAAGAAAGGAAGACTGAATAAATTGCTCGGTTGACATCATCCATTCTGCCTCAGACTTTGGCATCACATACTGGCTCAATGGGCATGTGGAGTATTCCCTAAGGAGAGGGTGAAGACGGTGTGAGTTCTACAGCATATGTGTCCACTGATCAAGGCTGATTTAGCTTCTGCTGCTGAATGCCCAAGCTACCAGCAAGAGAAAACAACACTCAACCCCCCAATATGACAACATTCCTTGAGAATAAGTGTCAAGTTGAATATAACATTTCCCTTCCATCCTGGAGGGTCCAGCAGTTTATTGTCACACAAATAGATACATGTTCCAGGTGTGGGTTTGCTTTCTCTGCCCTCAGAGCCTCAACAAGTGATGCTACCTGTGTTCTATATGATATTATCTTCACTAGCATGGAATCACATAATGTCACATCAAGCCAGGGGACCTGTTTTACAGAAAATGAAGTACAGGAGTCAACCCATTTCAACAAGATCAATTGATAATAGCACATACCTCACCACCCAGCCTATTAATGTACTGGAACAAGCTATTAAAGTACAGCAAAGCACCAGTTCAGAGGCAATGCTATGCAAGAATGGGGTGCCATATTCCAAGAAGGATTAGATGCATTGGATCAAAGGCTTTCAAATATCACTGTGCCCCAATCAAAAAGCATGGATATAGGGGTGAAAGTAGAAATTCTCCCTTACAATCACATATGATCACCCTTCAAGTACTTTGTACTTTCTATTTTTATGAATCTGAATTCTACATAGTGAGAAGTCTTGGTCCCTAAGAGGACAAACTTATGTCAACAAATACAGCAAAAAACCCTTGACGTATAAGTGATAGCTGCCTCATGGGCACTTAGGGATCCTTGTGTCCAGAGACCATCAAGCAAGAAAAGTAGTCCTTCTTCCAGGGATAATTGACTGTGGTCATCAGGAAGAAGTAAAAACCCTGTTACACAGTTGGGACAAGAAGGAATAAGCGTGGAACCCAAATGACACAATTACAAAATTGTGATTGTAATTAATAAATAAAGCCACCCCTCCCTCAGATAAAGAGGGTCTGGGTTGCAACCAGGTAGGTCACCAAAGCCAACAGAGGTGGAGTGGTGCATGAAGGAAATCTGAAGTTGATAATGGAGAAGGAGATAAGGAGTGCTGATTGTATTACCAAGCCTGACTGCAGCAGTAGGGACTATAGTTTGTCCCATTCACCTTCATCATCTAAATTCCCGAGGAAAAGAGGCCCTCTGAATTCTGTTTGAGCTACTCTCTGAAAATATGCAGAGGAACAGATCTATGTGGAACACACAATGGATTTTGTTAAGCAAAGACATATTCTATCCAGATTCACCTTGAAAAAAGGACTTGCTGCTTAGTTGGAAGGAATGAGGTCAGCAACCTCCAGATGTTAACTTCTTCAGAACTTGCCTTAATGGCAGAGAGCCACTGTGCTTGAAATGATGTCCTCCCCACATCTGGTGACACTGTGGGGTCAGCAAAAATAAAACTAAACAAATGAACAAAAAAACTAAGAACTGTGAGAGATAGTAAATCATTATTATTTTAAAACATTCCGTTTTAGAGTGTTATTCAGCAAAAGATTCAGAAATGTGTACCTGAAGGGGGTATTACTATAACAAAAAGTTTTAACAAGTGGTGTTAGGTGGGGTTGGGAAGAGTATCAAGAAGACTTAGTGGAGGCTGAAAAGGCAATGTAGTAGGCAGAAAAGTAGCAGGCATCTCCAAAGACATTCACATCCTAATCTCCAGATCCAATGAACATGTAACCTTATGCGGTAAAAGTGATTTTGCAGATGTGATTTAGGCTCTTGAGATATGAAGAGTTTATATGGGGCCCATATAATTACAAGCATTCATAAAAGTGAAGGAGACACATAAAAGGAGCCCAGAGTGATAGGAAATGAGGACTCTGAGCAACTCTTGCTAAATTTGAGATGGGTGAAGCCAAGGAATCCAAGTGGCCTCTAGAAGTTGGAATAGGCAAGGAAAGAGATCCTCCCCCTTGAGGCTCAGAAAGCAGTTCAGCCAACGCCCCGATTTTATTCCAGTAAGCTCTGTGTAGGACTTCTAACACAGAATCATGAATGATAAAATCACGTTGCTTAATCCTGTTAAATTTGTGGTAATTTATTATGAGGCAAGAGAAAATATAGGTGGTTAGGAGGTTATTAGCTAAGACTTGAGGAATAGAGAATAAGCCTTAGTGGAGAGCAGTAAGGAAATTGTTAATGCTGGAAAAGATAGGATCTGAGTAGTCCAATGACAGAATATCAGTAATTCTTTTGTTTACCATAACATGGCTAAAAAAATGAAAACTTGTGAGCATATAGATCTCTAAAGCAGTTTTCTAGGCAGAGTTGTGAAAGTACCAATTAACTTTTTATGGCTACCGATAATAAGGTACAGAGAGAAATGAGGTAAAGAAGGAAATTTTTGACTTTAGAAAAGAATTTAGGAGGAAATTCTTCCAACCTAGCCCTTGTCATTTCTTACGGCAAAGGAAACAAGACTGGAGGGTTGAGTCAAAATCCCAGAAGGAGGGGCCAAGAAGCAAGGCAGCAATGGTCTAGTATATCAACAGCAGAGAAATGAAGTAAAATACAGTCAGGAACTACCGCTTAGCTTTAGTATAGGGACGCTGACATAATTTTAGTTTTGTGCAACATGCTTCCCTAATGCCCTTTTTGAAAGTGTCTGTATGGTTTTTCTATCCTAGAAAACTTGAACTGAGAGAAGCTATTCCCAAGCTGCAGCACCTGAGGATCAAGAACTGAGGAAGCTTACTCTTACCTGTACCTGATTTAGACAATGAGATATTGAACATAAACTTATGCCATAACCAGATGAGACTTTAGGATACAGGGTGAGCATATATTTGCATGTGGGTGGTAAAAAGTTTTGAACAGAGTGTAGACTATGATAGTTTTCAAAGGTAGCCCAACAATAATTCTCCATTCCCTGTACAAGGTTACCATCACTCCCTTCAAGGGGAGAAGACCATTTTCCTTCCCTCCAATCTGGGTAAAGCTTTGTAACTTACTTTGATCTGATAGGAAGACCTGGAAGCTTTTCCTTTCAAGTTCTTGGATTCCTGTGCCAACTTCCTTAGAATTCCAGACTATCCTGTTGGAGAAAGGAATCATTTGAAGTGCCTAGAGACACCGTATATATATAAATAGAGAAAAAGTCCACATTGGAAAGAACTGAGATGCCTCAGGCAATAGCATCAGGACCCAGACAACTGAGAGGAATCTTCCTGAACTTTCTATTTCAGCTTAGCCACCATCTGAATGCAGCCACATAAGTGATTTCAGCTGACACCACGTGAAGTAAAGGAACCACCAGTCAATCCACAGAAATAAGAGAAGCTTAAAAAAATTATTGCTTTAAGTAAATAATTTTTTTTAAAGATTTATTTATTTTTGCATACAAGCTGGGGAACAGGTCAGAGGCGTGGGGCGGTGAGAGGGTTCACCAGAGACAGAGTGGGGAGCAGAACAGGCAGATTGATGGAAACACACTGCTGAGGAGGAGCAGCGGGCGAGGCAGAAGAGGTCTGCCACGCCATGTGGGAAGCTCCACGGCGTAGCGCTTAACCGCTGTGCCACCGTGGAGGCCCTAAATAAGTTTTGGATGATTTGTTATACAGCAATAGATAATTGAAATAGTAGTCTCTTTGTAGAGGAGAATTAAGAAAAAGAGACTTAATTCTCCTCTTAATTCTCCTCTACAAAGAGACTACTAAAGGACGCAAAAACACTAATCTGAAAGGATACATGCACCCCTATCTTCATTGCAACACTGTTCACAATAGCAAAGGTATGGAAGCAACCCAGATGTCCAAAAATAGATGATTGGATCAAGAAGATGTGGTACATATACACAATGTAATACTATTCAGCATTCAAAAAAGATAAACACATGCAATTTGCAGCGACATGGATGGAATTAGAGGGGATCATACTCAGTGAAATAAGCCAGAAAGAAAAAGAAAAATATCGAATGGTTTCACTTATAACAGGACCATAAGGAAACCAAATAGGAGAGAGACACTCAGCGGGTGGGGAGGGAGGGGCAGGAGGAGGGGAGGATAAGGGCACAAAATGGAATAGAAAAGAACACAAGGGACCACGGAGATGGATCATGGGTGAATTGGTGGTGGGTTACCCAAGGGGAATACAAAATTTAAAAGACATAAATAACAAAAAAAATATGTATTAAAAAAAAAAGAAAAAGAGACTTATGAAGAAATACATAGAGATCTGGGGGCCTAGACATCTTTTTGTTTTGAACTACCTTTTAGTTAGCTGACAGTATGTTCATCAATACAATTTTCTTTAAAATATTCTGAGCTTTCTATAGCAAATTAATCCACCCCATTAGACAAAAGTGGCTTCTGTAAATCTCTTTTGGAAAGATTCCTTCTATGTTGGGCAGGATGTAGTAGAAAATGTCCATAGTATTCTAACTAGCCCATGGGGTCTATGGGTATTGTTTGAAATCTTAAAGGGCCTTAAAGCTTCTATTTATAACTGTTGGACCTTGCTTTATTATCATCACTTTGGGCTTTTACCTTTTCCCTGAGACCATTCATGACATTAAGAATATTTTACTGCCTGGTAAAATTGCAAATGAAAAATGGTAGAAAATACTTAAGAGTCTGTTCTAGATGTGCTATGACTTTAGAGGAGGCGATGACTTGTACATATATTACCTTCCTCTCTAGACTCATCATAAAAAGTCTTGAAAAGTTAATACTGTATTTTAAAGCTTGAATATAAGATCAACTTGGAGGTGACATATATTTTACTAAGCTATATTAAACATATTAATAAAATTCATACAATCATAACAAGCATCATGAACATTTAATAAACAACCTAATTTCTGAAGCAGCAGTAACATGGTTTTGTGAAAGTTCTGGTTATATATTTAAAGTGAAAGTTAACTATTTGTAAGCTTAAGAAATACTTTGTTCTATATGCAAGTGTTGGTTTTAGGTAGATCTCTGCTGGGTATTTAAAAAAATAATTCAAATACTTATAAAAAAGTATCCACCTTATTTGCCCTTGAATATGAGTAACTTAATGTTTACAATCTTATTAAGAGCAATGATTTCTTTAAAAATATAGATATCCTGGGCAATGCTGCTAATAAAAACTAAATTACTGAATCAAATTTTCTATTTGTTGATTACTGCTTTTTGAAAAATTGATTGTGTGTTTTAAAATTGTATAAATACCCTAAATCTGAGAAATTAATTGTTTTGTTACTTTGAAGGCTTTTAAAGTCAAAATATAATAGATTCTAAATATAATGGTATAAGAACAATTCTAGATTTCTATTCTCAAGACGTCTACCTAAACTTTTAAAATCACTTATTATAAAGGATTTTTTTCACAGTAATGTATTATTAAACATTTTCTATTGTAACTATTTTCCTCCTCCAATTTCTCAAGAAAATATTTCACAAATACTTTAGGATACTCTAGTACTTTTAACACACAATGAGTTCTGATTTTAAAGCACTTTCTCTGGAAAGAAGGAATGAAGAAAAAAGTGTACTGCCTAAACTAAGTGGTCTAGTGTTTTGTAATCTTAGGGTGAAAAAATTCATTTTTTTCCTTTCAAGAAACATTTCCCTGAAAACATGTTTTTTATATTTAAAAAATAGAAGCCTTTGTTACTTTTGGAAAATAGTTTTGTAAAGTTAAAAATGTTTTCCAAATTTAAGTCTGGACACTCAATTTATTTTAACAGTGGGAGTTAAGAAGCTATTCCAAAAGTAAATTAATTTTACTTTTCAGATGAAATCAATGTACAGAGATATTTAAAGCTGGAATATCGTATCTTCAGAAGTCCAAGCTATCCTGTTGGAGATCTGGTAAGTCCTTGAGGCTGTGCATGGAATAAAGCCTTCATAGTGAACAACTGAAGTACCCCAGTCAACAGTGCCCAAGCACTGATGACTGAAAGAGGTTTTCATGAATTCTCTAGCTCAACTTAGCCACCAGCACAATAGCAAACAGCTAACATTTAAAGCAGCTACAGTAAATAGTTAAACTGGATACCACAAAACTTCTGTATTAAGCCACTGAGTAGCTGACTGAAAATGTTTGCACTGATTCTGTTGTTAATGAAAGTAACCATACTTGACAGTGTTTGCCTAATTCAAGAAAACAAAGGGTTTGCCAATTATTTTCTCCCCTTCCCCCACTAAGATTCCTAACATTGTCTTTAAATTTAATGTGCCCAGTAAAAACAATGAAAATATTGTTCATTGAAGTGAGTTTGGGAATTATTAAATATTCATATATTAGTAACAAGAAAAATTTGTTATTTCAAATTTTAGTTCATACAGTGCATGACATAGAATGCATATTATTCTACAGATAAGTTTTTCTTCCTTGCATTATCTTCTAGTTTGTTGTTTACATATCAGAAGACAACAGGTATTTGTATATTGAATTTGTAGCCTGCAAATTCACTATAATGATTTATTGTTTCTAATAGTTTTTTTTGAGTGGAGTCTTTAGGGTTTTATATTTATATTAAAATCTCTTCTACAAATAATGATAATTTTGCTTTTTCATTCCCAATTTGAATTCCTTTTATTTCTCCCTCTTGCCTAATTTCTCTGACTAGGATTTCCAATGCTATGTTAAATAGTAGCGTTGAGTGTGGAATCTTTGTCTTGTATTTGATCATAGAGAAAGGCTTAGTTTTCACCATTGAGTATGATGTTAGCTGTGGGCTGTATGATGTTAGCTTGGCTTATATGGCTTTTATTATGTTGAGGTATGTTCCTTCCATCCCCATCTTTTTTGAGATTTTTAAAGAATACATGTATATTAGATTTTGTCAAATGCTTTCTCTGCTTCTATGGATATGATCACAGGATTTTTATGTTTTCTTTTGTTGTGTTTGTGAATTACATGGATTGATTTACGGATGTTGAACCATCATTGCAGAGATCACCTTGTATTATCCTTTCAACATATTCAGGGGTTTGTTTTGCTAAGATTTTGTAGAGGATTTTTGCATACATGTTCATCAGATATATTGAGCTGTAGCTGTCTTTTTTGTGATACCCTGTCTGCTTTTGGTATCAGGGCAACGCTTGTCTCATAAAATATGTTTGAAAGCATTCCTTCTTTAGTTTTCTGGAAGAGTTTAAGAAGGATAGATATTAGTTTAACTTTGAAGGCTTGGTATAGCTCACTAGTGAAACAGTCATCCTGGGCTTTTGTTTTTTATGAGACTTTATTGTTTCAACATTCTTACTTGTAATTGTTCTCCTTAAGTTTTCTACTTCTTCCTGATTCTACTTCTTCCTTAAAAGACTGAGTTTCTAAAAACATCTCCATTTCTTCTAGATTTTCCAATTTATTGTAATTAAAGATGCAATGGTAGTTTCTTATGACCGTCTGTATTTCTATACTGTCAGTTATAACTTTTATTACTGAATCTATAGTTGAATTTTCTCCCTTTTTTCTTGAATCTAGATTGAAGTCTATTTTATTTTTTTAAACAACCAGCTATTCGTTTCATTGACCTTTTATATTGTTTTGTTTTCATTTGTTCTTATTTTTCTAATTCCTTAAGGTGAAAGGTTTGATTTGGTTATTTGAGATCTTTCTTCTTTCTTGATGTAGGCCTGTGTTGCTATATATTTTCCACTTACTACTGCTTTTGTGGCCTCCTGTAGGTTCTAGTATCTTCATTTGCATTAGTCTCCAGGCAGTTTTAAACTTTTCATTTCTTCACTAATCTAGTTAGTAATCAGTAGCATGTTCATCAGTCTCCACATATTTTATGGTTTTTCCACTTTCCTTTTGTGGTTCATTTCTAGTTTGACACCATTGTGATCAGAGAAGATTCTTGATATGATTTCAGTATTTATGAGTGTACTGATACTTGGTTTGTGACCAAACATTTGGTCTATCCTAGAGAATGTTCCATATATACTTGCAAACAATGTGTACTGAGCTTTTGTGGGGTGCAGTGCCCTATAAATTTCTATTAGACATACCTGGTCTAATTCCTCATTTTTTCTTTGTTGATTTTTTATGATTATTCTGTTCATTGATGTAAGTGGGGTGTTGAAATTCCCTGCTCCTATTACATTGCTGTCAATACATAGTTTTAGGTTTGTTAAATAGTTGTTTTATATATTTTGATGTTCCCTCACTTAGTGCATATATATTGATGAGTGTATGTCTACCTAGGTATTGATAATCATTATATAATGTCATTTCTTTCTCTCGTTACCTTTTTTTAAAAACTGGAAGTCTATTTTATATGATATAAATATGGCTGTCCCTGTATTTTTTGCAGTACCATTTGCTTATAGGGTTGTTTCCAACCTTTTTTCTTTGAGCTTATGTTAATCTTTGGAGTTCATATTAGTCTTCTGAAGATAGCAGAAAGTTGGTATTTGTTTTCAGATCAACCAGTTACTCTGACTTTTGACTCTGAGTGTCATCTATTTAAATTAAGGGTGATTATTGATGTATGAGGGCCTGCTGTTGTCATTTTGTCTTTGGTTTTCTTATTCTATTTCCTTGTTCACTTTTTTGGTGTACTTCCTTCTTTTGAATTTAAGTAGGAGAGCTCCTTTCAACACCTCATATCAGGTAGGTCTAGTGTTGGCAAATTCCTTGAACTGTTTGTATGAGAAATAGCAGAAAAACTATATTTGCACAATTATAGTGATCTTATTTACCCTGAAATTATTACTCTTTCAATACAAATGAAAAGGAGGAATTGTCAAGATTATGATTGCTGATAATGGCAAATCAGGTCCCCAAATATTATCACTATACACACTTTCCAATTCTCATTTAGAATGCCAGACACAGTATTTGTAATCACTCTTCCTCCCCCAGCAGTCAAGATTGATACTGAACTTGTGAAGCACACTGACAGTGCACAATGAAAAATATCAGATCTGGAACAAGCTTATCTTCCAAGGAAAATACAATGCCCGTTTAAATACCACAGCTAAATAGGTTCAAAATTTTTTAAGGTAGATTATTCAGTATAATCCTTTAAAATGGTTTTTGCTGCTTCTAGCTAGCTAGCTTATTTTCATCTGCTATTCTCCATGAGTAATTCTTACACTTTTGAGAATATCAGATCATTTTAATAAGACCCATAACATATTTCAAAATGTAAATGTATTGAAAAATATAGTGAATATATTTGAAAACCAACTAGCACTTAATTATCCACGAAAACAAATATTTATTGAACACTCTCTAGTGAGCATCCTCCATTGACCGTCCTCTATATTCTACACATATCCACTATCCTTGTGACTGCTGTTTAAAAACTCTTATTTGTAAACACTTACAGTATATAGAAATGTGCTTATTTTGTATATTGATCTCATATCCTATGAATTTACTAAAGTCAATATTTATGTGAGATTTTATTTTTTTAGGTTATCTGTGATTTTCTACATAGACAATTTGTATGATCTTTAAATATAGATAGCTTTGTTTCTTCCTTTTCAGTAAGTACAACATTTAATCTTTTTCCTTGCATAATTGAACTAACTGGGACTTCTAGTATAATATTAGACAGAAGTGTGAATGCAGATATCCTTTCTCTGTTTCCAATATTAGGAGGAAAGAGTTCAAACCACCATTAAGTAAGATGTTAGCTTTAATTCATGCATGCACATTCATGTTCATGCACACACATTCATGTGCATGCATCTTACTAATTATGAGGTTAAGGAAATTCTGTTTCATATGTGTTAAGGTTTTTTATATATATAATGAATGAAATTTGAACTTATAAAATACGTTTCTGTTCATCTAAGAGGTTTCTCTTTATTATGTTGAAATGGTGAATTAATTTTTTCTAATTATATTTTCCAATGTTGGACTTGCCCTACATTCCTGGATAGGTAGATGCTGCTTGGTTGTGATATATTATGTTTTATAGTTATTCCTAAATTTGACTTGCTGTTATTTTATTGAAGATTTTTGCATCTTTTGGTCCAAAGTTTTCCTTTCTCTCGTTGTGGTATCAGGGTAATAATAGTCTTCTTAAATGAGTTGATAAATGTTCTCTCTTTTGTCTTTTTTGGAAGAGTTGTATTAATTTGTTTTCTTTCTTAAATGTTCAGTAGAACTGATCAGTGAAGCCATCTGGATTCAGGAACTTACTATTCGTAGAAAGTTTATAAGTAAAATTGAACTTCCTTAATAGATAGAGTAAAATTTATGTTAACTGTTTTTCTTGAATGAGTTTTGGCAGTTTCTCTCTTTCAATAATTCATTCAACTCATCTGACTTGTAGAGTTTATGGGCAGTGGATTGTTCATAGGATTCCCTTATCCTTTTAATGTCTCTAAGGTCTGCAGTCTTCAGGGTTTTTTTGTTCTTGATTAAGCTAAGTAGAAGTTTATTTCATTGCTCTCTTCAAAGAATAAACTTTTTGTTATCTTGACTTCCTCTATTTTTTATTTAATCATTTTTATTGATTTGGGCTCTTATATTTGTCCTTTTTTTGGTGGGGGGCTCACTTGCTTTCTAGGACCTCTGTGCTCTCCTCTGTAAAGCATCAAACACCCTACTTTTATATACAAAATGTTGACAAGTTAAATAGTTGTTATCTGAGTCAAATCTGTAGACCATATTAACCTTTTTTAGGAGATAAAATGGCAACTAGTAAATTTTAAAGCAAAAGTTTTAATATAAAATTACCCTGTCAGGATAATTCATTGAATATCTGAATCATAACTTAACAATTTCTACCAGGTTTTAAAGATCTCTGCTTCCAAAACAAATGTTCATTTTTTTTTTAAAGAGTAACAGTCTTAGAAACAGTGTCATGGAGTAGATGCTGCTGTGCTCTGCACAGATACCCTTCACCAGCCAAGACAGTGATCCTTCAGATGCTTTATAACTCAATATATTGCTACTTCTTCTTTCCAGAAAGTAGTTCTCAACCAAACAAAGACCATCTTATCCAGGAACCTATTTAATGCTTTACTTAGCTCCTTAGTTTCTCTCACTCTGCTTCCCTTGAGGATACTCCTCCAATCAATCACTTGATCAAGAATCCCCATCTCAAATTATGCTTCTAGGGAACTTAGCTAAGACACATTTGCTCTTTAAATGCACACAAATCCACAATCATCCTCACTATAAAAATTTAGTAGAGACTTTGAGTTGCTTAACATGGGAAAGCCAAAGCTAGCATTAACAGTATCCTCACTTTTTCTTCTGGGATGGACAAGATTCAGTGTTCTTACTCTCCATTGTGGTCACTCTCAGACAACTTGACATCTGAACATTTGCTGAACTATACAGGGTCAATTCAAGTAGGATATTCAAGGTACCAACTTCTGTGGTCAAGGTAACTTCATGTTGCATCCACTCCTTTGAAATACGGTGGGTGAAATTCTGTTTGCAGGTTGTTAAAATTATAATTCAGTATGGCAGTAACCTATCTCTTTGTAATGAGGGCTTTATAAATGAAAACAAAGAAGGAAAGTGATGAGAGAAATGTATCACCAGTGATCTTCGCCATTTCCTCTTCAATAGCAATGAAAACAAAAGAGAATATGAACAATTGGAACTACATCAAACTAGATGGCTTCTGTTCCACAGAAGAAACAGTAACTAAAACAAAAAGACACCTACTGAATTGGAGAAAATATTTGTACACCATACATTTAACAAGAGACTGATATCAAAGCTCTACAAAGAGCTCATACAATTCACAAAAAGGAAAAAAATTCCAATAAAAAACTGGGTAGAAGAACTAAATAGTTACTTTTTTTAATGTATATATTTTTATTGTTATTTATATCTTTTACATTTTGTATTCCCCTTGGGTAACCCACCACCAATTCACCTGTGATCCATCTGTGTGGTCCCTTGTGTTCTTTTCTACTCCATTTTGTGCCCTTACCCTCCCCTCCCCCCCACCCTCCCCCCACCTGTTGAGTGTCTCTCTCCTATTTGGTTTCCTTATGGTCCTGTTATAAGTGAAACCATTCAATATTTTTCTCTTTCTGGCTTATTTCACTGAGTATGATCCCCTCTAATTCCATCCATGTCGCTGCATGCAACCCAGATGTCCAAAAATAGATGATTGGATCAAGAAGATGTGGCACATATACACAATGGAATACTATTCAGCATTCAAATAGTTACTTTTCTGAAGAAGCCACAGGCACATGAAAAAAATACTCATCATCAGTTATCATCAGGTAAATGAAATAAAAGCATACAATGAGATACCATCTCACATCTCTGGGAATGGCACATATTTAAAACAAAACAAAACAGTGCTGGAGAAGAAGTAGAGAAAAATGAATCCTATTACACTGTAGGTTGGAAGGTAAACCAGTACTATCATTTTGGAAAGCTATCTGGATTTACTTAAAAAAACTAAAAATGGAAATGCTGTGAACCCAGCATTCACACTCCTGGGCATCTATTCACATGAAACCTTCAACTAGAAAAATTATATGATATGCAGTTTTTATTGCAGCATTATTTACAGTAGGTAGAACATGGAAGTGACCTAGAAGGCCCATTGATAGAAGATGGAATTAAGATGTGGTATATCCACACTATGGAATACTACTCAGTCATAAGGAAAAATGAAATGTTGCAATTTACAGCAAAATGGGAGGAATTTGAAGAAATACGATAGTAAAGCAAGTCAGAATGACAAAAACAAATTTACACAGTGAACCAAAGGGTGTGTGTGTGTATATATATATGATGGTAATGGGGGAAAAAAAAAGATTAAGGCCTTGTTTCTATTCATTTTCACCTGAATCATTTCTAAGGAGACAGGAATGTCAGTTTTCTAGTGCTAATCATACAAAAAATTTCTAATCTCCCCCTTTTTCCTGTATCTTCCCTTTTCTCATTTATGAGGAAGATTACTCCCTGTGCTTTTTGTGAATTTGAGGATTATAAATTGACAGTTGAAAGTGAATTGACTAGTCATGATTGTTAAACTAATTAGTTTGACCAATGTTTTTACCAAATAAACTTGTTTTATCCAAATAGGAAAATTGTGGCAAGAGGTAGGTCTGCTAAATTGAAACAAAAACATTTTCATGTCAATTTCAATGCATTCACTAATATTTCTAGAATGTTTATTGTACTTTTCTTTTGATTCTTATGTATTCCATTGCAAAAACAAACAAATGAAAAAGTTTCCTAGAGTTCAGACAGGAAACATATCTGACTTCATTCTCAAATCATTAATTACCATTTATCTAGAGTGCATTTTATGTGTGCAAACATGACTGACTTATCTGCTTTGCTCTTTACCATCTAGCAACTCTTCCAGCATAATGGGTCTCCACTGTCACATCTAAAGGCTATCTAGGTGGTCATCTCCCCTCTTTTAGATACCTGGAATTCCCTGTTGTATGAAGAATCTATCTCTTCTCACTATCCTATGTAAATTCCTCAGTTTCTTCTACCTCAAGAATTTTGTATACTTTCCTCAACCTTTGGCCTGGTTCTCTGTTGTTTATTACCATCAGATTTTTCCCTGGAAAGAACTGAGCAACTGAAAGTGGGTATAGACAGGATTTAGGCTGTCTTATATTCTTTCACTTCCCCATAGATTCGATCATCAGAATCAAACATCTTCAAAACAATATTTAAAATGATTAGTTTTCACATTGCCAAAAGTAGCCTGCATCAAGAGGAGGCTAAATCTTAGAATCCATTCTGCTAATTATTTGTTTTTTCTCTTCTAAGTACTTTTTAAAAGACCTTCTCCTGTAATCCTAATAGAGAATGTAGGAACCCTAAAAAGGTAGCTGAGAACAGAGAGGTGTAGGGTAATTTAGCATATATCATGCACAGGAAAGGAATTCAGGGAAAGGAAAAACAAACAAAACCCCAAATTCTGTCTTGTTATGCTCAACTTTGGGGGAGGGAAAATGAAAAGCCAGTCTTTAAAATACTGTGTATGTAATTCTAGTGATTTGACTTTTGATAACATTAGAAAATCTTAAGTGGGTTGATATTGATCCTTTGTGACTTGAACTAAACTTTAATATGTTGAGTGCTTTCTTTTAAAACAGAGAGAATATTTGATCAGCCTGTTATTCCTAAATTTTTTCCTAGTATCTTTCATGTTTCTTGATCTCAGCCCAGGACAAGATGGCTGATTAGAAAGATATTTCCTGCAAGAAGCTTGATCTATACTTATCTACATCAAGTCAGAATGCTTGTTCACAATCCAAAAGGGCGGAAAATGTGTTCTTGTGTTATTAAAAATGTTGGAATTGAGGTAGTACAGAGTAGTACACAGTAAGTGAGAGCATGTTTTATATCTGTGATAGAGTTTTCTGACATTAGAGATCCAGACAAAAATCAAACACAGTGGAGCAAAGCCCTTGGATTTGTAAAAATGCCAGAGTATAATCACATCTTATTTATTTTTCAAGATGACAAAGCATCCTTAGAAAATTTAATCCACAAGAAGATTCCAGAAATAGTTCATAAACAATCCCTCAAAGTGTATGTAACTACTATTCTTCCTCAGTTGAGACAGTGAAAATAAAAACAGAGGAGAGTGGGAGAAGTATTATGGATCTGGAGAATCACCAAAATATTGATAATAGCAATAAAATTAACTTCCTTGTGACTTTACTGTCTGCTCAATGTTGTGTCTACTCACCTTAAAGCCTGATGAATCCTGAAGTTCTGATTTCTGAAGAAATAAAGAAGTTTCTGCTTGAGCTACTTGAGATTGGCATGCTCAGAGAGGCTTAGTATTTAATGGAAACCTATAGGAAAATTTGAATTTGGATTATCCTATAGTATTCCAGTTAATCAGAGTAAATATGTTTCAGAGAAGTATTTCACTTCTGGAACTCTATAACACTGCCTTCATTATAATTAATAGGATTGATTTTGGCTGCCAACTCATCACGATCCCTTAAAATTGATGCCATCACTATTTGCTGTTCAACAAATAATACCTTAGCTATCTGAATTTGAAAAGATATATGCATCCCTATACTGCAGCACTACTTACAATAGACAAGAAAACAAACCCATTGAGGGATGGTCGGATAAAGATGTGGTATCATATACACAATGGAATAATAAACAGTTTTTGTATATATAAAAATGAAACCTTGACACTTGTGACAACATGGATGGAACTTGAGGGTATTATGCTAAGTGAAATAAGTCAGAAGGAGAAATAAAATACCAGATAATTTCACTCATGTGGAATATAAAGACACAAAGCAAATGAACAGGCTAAACAAGAACAAATCCTTCCATTCTGACAACAGAACTGACTTTAGCAGAGGGAGAGGAGGTTGAGTTCAGCTTATACAAAGAAATGAAGATCCTAAGAAATGGTTAAGATAGGGTACACAGAAAAAAGTATTTTTCTCCTAGTTTTGAAATATATGGACATATACTTTGAATTATAAAATAAAATACAGTGCAACAAAAGGTATCTCTCAAAAAAAAGGTACTCTACCCCATATGAGGAACATACAATAAGAATACTGTCTCAGCTGAATTGAGTGAAAACAATTTGGTAAAAGCTGAAAGATTTATATGATCTGAAGAGAAACCAGAGGATTAGTGAAAATAATTTGGGATAGGACAGTGCCTTTGGAATCCTTCAAGTTATACCATGGACTAGGTTTGGATATGAAAGCAGAGGTTTTACCTTAAGGTGAAACCCATATATATTTATATGGGTATCTCTCACAAAAAAGGTACTATTAGCCTATGATGCAAATGATTACTTAAGGCTACAGATAGTGTTCAATTCTGAGAAAGTGATGCTTTTCAACTATTATTTCTTCAACAAATATTTGTGAAACAAGGAATTTCTCACTAAAGGCAATTTATTAGGTAAAGTGTCAGGAGCTCATTGTAAGAATGAAGAAAAAGAGAAAAAGGGGAAAAATGGATATCGTGTAGCAAATAGGAAGAGGCAAAAATGAGAGAGAAAACACCTGCTTTCCTATAAACATTTGACTTAATACAGTTCCCAGAAATGTTCGATGAAATAGCTGTTAACAAGAAATTAGATTCAATTAACATAACATTACGATTACAAAGGTCAGGAGAAACTGCCTTTCTTCTCTACTTTTGAGCTTTCTCCCTGTCCAGAATTCTCTGGTAATGTAGCCAACAGATGGAGTTATTTCTTTTTAAGCTTCAAAAAAAGGTCAAAAATAGCTTTCAACAGATTACAGATGATTTGACAGTTTAAGCAGCTGGGAAAATTCCATGGATGCAGGAAAACTTTAAGAAAACATTTCTTAGCAGTGCAAGCCAAAATTAATATTGCTAATGCAGGTTCTATTTAAATTAATTAGGTGCAAACCATAGCACAGCCCTCTGGATCAACTGGCTGTTGTATTAGACAACTTAGAAAAATATTTGATATTTAAACTTGATGTTATTGCTTGTTTGTCACCTTAAGGTAAAACCTCTGCTTTCATATCCAAACCTAGTCCATGGTATAACTTGAAGGATTCCAAAGGCACTGTCCTATCCCAAATTATTTTCACTAATCCTCTGGTTTCTCTTCAGATCATATAAATCTTTCAGCTTTTACCAAATTGTTTTCACTCAATTCAGCTGAGGCAGTATTCTTATTGTATGTTCCTCATATGGGGTAGAGTTATTTTTAATTGCTGTGGGTGGCAAGGTTTGCCTTTTTAAGGATGAGGGGGTTCTCAGAGATAACTGGTCTTTGGTTTTACTAAAAAGGTACCTGATGTTGGAAGAAATTCTAGGATACCAAGATTTTGCTTTAATCAGGTTGGCTAGGTTAAAAAGGGTCCTTATATTCCTTGTTTCCAAAGGGAGAACAGCTTTCAGATCCTTTGAGTTTTGGAATATGAATCCTGCAAAGAATACAGTATTTATTTGTAATTTTAATGTCTTGTTGTTTGAGGGAGCTAGCAAAACTGAATCTCTTTCTTTAGTTATATTCATTAGAGTTCAGTGTGTTATAGCAATAGCTATTAGTAAATATATTCATTTCAGTATTATTAATAAGACAATGTCCCGTCTTAAAGGGGTTAGGAAGAGTTACCTTAATGTGCTTATCCTCTTTCTCACCTCTACTCATGTTTAACCTGGTAGTGTAGAGTATCACAAGCTTCAAAGTTAAACAAAGCTACTTTTTTTCTTTATTCTTTTTAGAATGATCATTTATAGGTTTTGTATCAATATAACTTTGGTGAGAGTTTCTTCATCTTTTTTAGTCTGTTTCCTCATTTGTAAAATGAAGGGAGGTTTAAAAACTTTCTTCCAGTTCTAAAATTATTGTGACACATGAATATTTTTTGATGAATGGTGTAACTTTGTGGTACTCAGGAGCCTGTATGTGCTGCTCATCATCACTAATCATTAGGGAAACACAAGTCAAAATCACATTATCATCTCATACCTGTTAGAATGAATATTATATGAAAAAAAGCAAGAAGTAACAAATATTGGTGAAGATATGGAGATAAAGGAATGTGGGTATGTAAATCAGTGCAATCATTATGGCAAATAGTGTAGAGGTTCCTCAAAAATTAAAGATAAAAATTCCATGTGATCCAGCATTTCCACTTTTTGGTATGTATCCTAAAAAAATGATATATGCACTTCCATGGTTATTAAGCACCATTTATTAGCCAAGACAGGGAGCCATAAAAAAGACTGGAATCTTGCCATTTTCAACAAAATGGATAGACCTTAAGGGCATTATGCTAAGTGAAATAAATCAGAAAAACAAAGACAAGTGTCATTTGATCTCACTTGTATATGGAATTTTTTTTAAAAAGCTGATAAGTGCAGAGATCACATTGATTGTTGTCAGAGGTGAGGAATGAGAGTTAGGCAAAATGGATGGTGTCAACCAGCAAGAATGGTACGTATTAAAAAAACAGGGAACAACAAATGTTGACGAAGATGTGCAGAAAAAGGAACTTTCCTACACTGCTGGTGGGAATGCAAACTGGTCCAACCACTGTGGAAAGCTGTATGGCAGTTCCTCAAGTTGCTAAAAATGGAGCCTCCATACGACCCAGTAATACCACTTCTGGGAAACTACCCAAAGGACACAAAAACATTAATACAAAAAGAGACATGCACCCATATGTTTATTGCAGCATTGTTTACAATAGCTAAAATATGGAAACAACCCGGATGCCCAAAAATAGATGACTGGATAAAAAAGATGTGGTACATATACGCAATGGAATACTATTCAGCATTCAAAAAAGATAAACATATGCAATTCACAGCAATATGGATGGAGCTAGAAGGGATAATGCTCAGAGAAATAAGCCAGAAAGAAAGAGAAAAATATCGAATGGTTTCACTTATAACCGAAATATAGTCGAACCAAACAAGAAAGAGACATCCAGCAAGGGAGGGGGAGGATAGGGGCTCAAAAAGGGGTAGAAAAGAGCACAAGGGACTATGGCGATGGTTCACGGATGAATTGGTGGTGGGTAACCTATGGGGAATACACAATAATGTAATAAATATGAATAATAATAAAACAAGAAAGAAAAATGGATGGCGTCATAAGGTACATAGTCTACTTATAAAATCAGTAAGACATGAGGAAGTAATGTACAGCATGGTGAGAATAGTTAATACTGTATTTGAATATTTGAGAGTTGCTAAGAGAATAGATCTTAAAAGTTCTCACCACAAAAAATAATTTTTATAACTATATGGAGTAATGGATGTTAATTACATTTATTGTAGTGACTATTATGCAGTGTATACAAATATAAATCATTATGTTGTACACTTAAAACTAGTATCATATATCATACAAGTTATACCTCAATTAAAAAAAGATTGAAAAAAGAAACACTTGAAATATTTAACATATTGATTGGTTTACTAAGGCCCTTCAACTGATCTTTATCTAGATAGTGCACATAAATACATGCTGTCTCTTTCAGGCATTTTTACTTTAAAAAGAAAAAAACAACAAAATACCTGAAGATTTAATGAGTTTCAAATGCCTGAAGAAGACATAGTGTGGTAATCCACAAAATAATCAAAATCAATGAGTAACACAAAGGATGAAAAACAAATAATCCAGTGACTCAAACTTTTTGTGACTAACTCTCTGTCCAAACAGGTAATGAGGAATGACTTCTCATGCATCTGTAACTCAGTGATACTCCTGATTATAATAATAAGTAGAGGTCTAGTAATATGTAAGGAATCTTTACAAAATCTGTGTTAATACATGAAATGGGCACTGTTCATCAACTTGTAATGCTTCTTAATAAAGTGACCATGGGTGTTACTTTGATAATTGCAAGAAAATTCCCAACCTTGAATGTTTTCCTAGACTAAAAATAAAGTATAGACTCAAATTGCAAAAACAAATAAAGAAATCCAAACTCCATTTCAGGAAAGATTCAAAACCACAGTTTGAATGTAGATGAATTTTTCTCATGGTAACCAACATTCCAGAGTACTCTATAGTGCTACATTTGATTGAGTAATTTGCTTAGCCAAGGATCTCCAGAAATTTGCACAAGAAAATTATATGAATTTTTTTCTGAACTGTAAAATATTTGTTTCATGCAAAATTTCAAAAATATCCTGAAACCAAATAAGAGAGAGGGAGATTAAAACAAATGTAGCTGTCTTAAAATCTGACCATCAGAAAGATTTCTTAATGGCCTCACATCTTTTACTACTGCATTTTTTAATCTGGAGAAAAAAATAATTTGAGCATCTGAATATTATTAAGGCAGAAAGACCACACAAACATTTAAATGATCCTTAAATGACATTGTCTCCTTCTGTTCATCACTCTTTGGCATGTTTTTGACCCCTTTGCTTTATTACTATTAAGGGAAAAACAGAAGGGAAAGTATTTTTTTAGAGGAGGGAAAATACATTTTTTCTGTATCAGGCCTATAATCCTCATTTACAAATACTTGTTATTTTTGCTTAGCATTTTAAAACCTTATACATTTACGATAATAAAACCACTGATTTGCTTAATCCCCTGCTTTGTTTCTTGGAACTAGCCAAAGACAAGTCTTCTATCTGCTTTCTATAGACTTCCTATCTTCTTGCAGTCTAAATGCTGGCTGGACCAATTTTCTATGTTGAGTTTAGAAAATAGTTTGCAGTTGAATAAACACAATCTGAATCATCTATGGGTGAGGTTAAAACAATGAGATGAGATGGTTCAGCCAACTGTGAGTTTTAATTACACATACGGCATCTGTGGACCTAAAGAACAGAGAGAGAACTGACCACTCACTTCTGCCAGTAGGAGCAACAAAGGCGTTTCTCTTCTTTCAGTGATTGGTTGCTTTTTTGTTTTTTAACTGTGGTAACATTAAGATTCTCTCATCAGGTATGCCCAATGTAGGGTACCCACCACCAAATCATCTAAAGCCCACTACCATAGTCTCTTGTGCTTTCTTCCCTTTTTGTTCCTACCTCTCCTGCACATATCCCCCCGTTTGGATGCTTCAGTTATATAGTCGGTTTTCAAGTGTTAGCTTTTAAGGTTGTCTTTCTCTGGTTATTAGTTTGGTTTCTCTATATTCTACTTATTAGTGAGACCATCCGGTATTTATTTTTCTCCTCCTGACTTATTGAGTGGTTGTTTTTAGTAAGGCAGATTCAAAGAAAATAAGTTAATTTCACATCATTATAAGCCTGAGTCTTCAATATTTTTGTATTTGAAAATTTGATCTATAAATTAGCATTGATTAAAGATTTTGGAAGCTAACATTTACTGCTTAAGAATAGGATTTAGGAAATTCAGACTTCCTAACTGATAATGAAAAATGCCTCCAAAAATGTGTAAACATACTGTTATGAACCTAAGAACACAAAATATGTATCATTTTTTTTCTGATTTCTCATTTTCCCCTTAAAGGAGAAAAAGTCAGGTATATTTTTTCTTTAAAGTTATTGTTACGGCTATTTCTTAGTTTGAACATTCTTCTGGAAAAGCTTACACAACTGCGTTGATATCAGAAATTTTGAAAAGGAAAGTAAAAATCATGAAAAAGAGCAGCTTCTGCCCCTGTCTTGTGTTATGAAGATTAGAAGGAAAAAAAGGCACTTACAATGCTTCTCTGGCTTTTTTAATTACAAATATCTGTACAACTGAAATGAGGTACCATTAGCAGAGAGCAGAATTCTCAAAATTAGAGTGTATAAAATATTCACATTTGTAGGCTGCAGAAATAAAAATCAAAAGTCAAGATTTGAAAAAGATCGAGATAGCTGAATATTGCAGAAGCCAAAAGGAATTTTTTTAAATTGGAGGGTGATTTTGAGAATACCAAATAGTGTACAGAGTGCTAGAAGAACAAAGACTGAGGGAAAGACGAGAAAGACCATGTTGGTAATCATTGAGTGACTTACTGAATTATTTAATGAAGGTAGAAAGCAGACTTTCAGATCTGTTCCATATAGAGAACAGAATTACCCTTGGGAAAATGCTCATGTGATTCCCTAAGATTTATTTGCTAGTAAACCCTGATATTGGGGTGTGTTTGTGCACAGACACAAAATCTATAAATCATGAATCTAACATCATCACTTTACCACAGATTAGAAACCATTTCAACAAATGAAGGCAACTCATAAATTCATCGAAAAACTTCATTTCACACAGCCCAGTGTATGAATAAATACTTCACTGAGTGCTGATGATATACAAAGATAATTTGTATTCATGAGCATTAATATTCTTTGGCTAATTTTGCTACAGTTCTCTAAAGGAATTTTGTGAGAGTTAGGACCCAATTATATCACTTCTACCATGTCTAAGATCATACATTTTTAAATGTAGATAATAGGAACTTATAATTACAAAATCCTAAACTTGATCCTTAAAGTAATCATGACATAAATGTATCCCCACCTTCTAAATAATTTTCTATTCCTAGTTGGAAGCATCCTTTTGCCAATTTTTAGTAAATATTTATTGCAGAAAGTTGTACAAGGTGTAGGCTGCAAATAGAAGGGAACCACTATCTTAATCTGGATAGAGCAGGAAGTTCTTCTCAGAGTTGGGGACATTTGAATTGGGTTTTAAGATCACTAAAGGGAATTTGTAATCTATAGAGGAGGTCAAGGTCACTGTTGTACAAAGGCAGAGACTCATATAACCCTCCAGGTCTTTCCTGTTTGGAAACATGAGAAAAGCAGAAGAAACTATTAAGGAGAAGCTGAGTAAAAACTGGATCAAAGAGAATATATGGATACAACACAATGCCAATCAAGAAACCTCAATAAGGAGACAATTCTCTGAACTGAAAAAGTAGCTGTGCGGGAGTTTTAATAGAGGCTTTGGATGTTACCTCCATAGTGATCATGGAAGGAAGTGACCCATTCTGGGCATGTATGGAAGCACAAAGTGCTTGTTCAGAGACCTTTTACCATGGGATAAATAAAGATGATAACTTGGCTTAGAGGACTCAAACAGTGAAGGACATTAGGCGCCATACCAAGGAACTCAGGTTTTCTTATGTGAGAATTTAGAAGCCACTGAGGCAAGGTATCAGGTAGATAGTTAAGGAAATAAGATTGTGACTTAGAAATTTCATGTCTATGGTTTTGTGGAAGGAGGATAGATAGGATGGGAGGAGAGGCTAGAAATAGTTGAGGCTAGTTTGGAGATAGTTGCAGTTATTTTAGAGGAGAGATGATATGGGTCTCAAATAAGGCTATTGTTGTGGCATTGGTGGTGGAACACAGAGAATGTACCTGAAAGATATATGGAGGACTACACATCAAGTCAAGTTATTTGATTGGTATGTAGAACTAGGGATATGGAGGATTTGAAAACTCCCCTTGGATTTCTGGTTTGGGTACATGATGATCATCACCAACTTAAGTGGAAACTGTAAGAGGAAGAACATGACTTGAAGATGTCAGGCATGTTGAGACTGAACGATCTATGAGATCCTGGAGAATATGCCTGTGTGCTGTCTGATATGTTGGCTATGAGTCTAGAGGAAAGGATGAAATTGGGTTTATGGGCTATTTTTTCAATTCTACAAATTTTATTCTAAAGTAGGATCTAAAGGAAAAGTCACTTCACTCTTTCCAAGGATGATAATATAGTATTTTAATACAAACACATGTGTTGGTATTGGAAGGACTATTTTGAGTAGCTTGGCATGCCTATCATTCTGTTACGGGTACAGCTTGTACTTGGAGAGAGATACCCCTAATATAATCTACAAACTCAGCCAAAAACTCTGGAGTGTTTGTCTGCAGTGGTTTTCTGACTTCCTGACTTGTGAACTTCTGGGAGAAATTAAGAGAGAACTCACTGCGCTCTAGGACAATGGGCAAACTTTTGAATGAGCTCTTATCCTTATATCATGGAAATTTTATTAGAGAAAACTGTATGCATCTTAAAGAGTTGGAGTCACAGAAGAAATTTAGAGACATTGTCAGAGGACCCACTGCCCATGAAAGAATGTTTATTCAAATATAAAACAACTTGTCTTCCCTGGTCCCATCCAGTAGTCACATGACAGGAAAATGTATCAAGACTTACCTATTTCTGAGAATATTTTATTTTCCTCCTATCCTGGGGCTAGAATATTAAGGAATGAATTCAACAACCACCAAAGATTTGAAATCTGCTTCAAAAATTTGTTTTATCTTGTACCCATT
Organism: Scalopus aquaticus; assembly: GCA_004024925.1. Lineage (NCBI taxonomy): Eukaryota > Metazoa > Chordata > Mammalia > Eulipotyphla > Talpidae > Scalopus > Scalopus aquaticus. The sequence continues at coordinate 166,713 of PVIJ01001955.1, forward strand.
TTTAAACCTTGGCAAGTGGGGAAACAGCTAACAATAAGCAACAAACAAAAAGCTCTGGCACAATGATGTATCATAGACCTAACTTGCCTCTTTTAAATATTTTTGAGTAATTCCATCTGACAGCAATGCAAGTTGAATTTGAGGGCTTGGGCAGAATTTTGGCGGAGTTTAGTTCTCTTAAGCAGATATTGTTTTCCATTGCCTTGTCTTACGTGAATTAAAAAGAAATCTTCTAGTTGTCTATTGTCTATTCATTTGACATTTTGTCACAATGACCCTAACTCAGTGGTCTTTGGCTGTGGTTGTTACTCTGAATGTGTTCAATAAAATATGAAGATCCTTTATCTTTGCAATAGAATTTGAGGTGAGAGAAGGGATCCTCATATTCCTGGATGTGCACTAAAAATATACAGTAGTATGGCTCTCAGTGATTTCTTCATATTAGGGTTTGATTTGGGGGGGAGGGGTGTAGTGGGCTGCAGGAGAGTGAGTACACAGTCCCACTAATTTCCATGGTGTGTCACTATTTTCAACCTGTATAGAAACCACCAAGTTTTTCACTAATATTGACATTAATATGTATCCCACTTTCTAGAACTCTAGAAACAATTGGCTATAGTCAACAATTATCCATTGTGATTAAACCTCAGCAAAGGCAGAGGACCTCAAACTCAACATATGTAAAACTGAACTCATTAGCTCCACAGATGTCCAAAAACAATCTTTCTCCATCTTTGTTCCCGGTGTCCTTAAGTGGGGTCACCATCCTATTAGTTACCCAAGCCATAGGATGAATTCCTACTCTGGAATGCAAAAAAGGGAATGTGGAATAATGGGTAAGATGCAGAGTCAATATAATGGAAGGATGCAGAGTCAAACTGGCTGTATTAAAAACCTGACTTTATTGTTTATTAGCTATATGACTTTAAGCAAAATAACTAGTCTTTTAGCATGTCTGTCATGATGTAGGTGATAATAGTAATTACTTTATAAGGATGTTATAAATCATCAGGGATCAGTTAATAAAGTTTTAGATCAGGTCTTGACACACAAGTACCATATAAATATTTGTTAAATAAATTCAAATATGTACTACTCTCAGGATCTTATCAATCATCTGAACTCTGTGCATAACAGAATTCTAACATATTCCTTTCTTCATTCGTGTTATAAAGAGTGAATCCAAAACTATAGCTCCTCAAATAAATGTTCTCAAACATTATGAGAGAACCATAAACATGTTAATATTAACAATTTTAAAAATACATATTTTAAAAACTGGTGCTATTCTTCCCCAGATGAAGGCACTCTTTCTAGATAGTCAGAATGACCTGTGCCTCTGCCTCAAAGGAGAGATTTAGGGTGTATTACTCATAAGAACCTGTTAAACCTCTTTGCTACATGACACTGCTAAGAGAAAAAACACATCAATAACCCTAATGCATACATGTTAACTGATAATATATATTAAAAAACATGAGATTCATTAAGTATTCTATCAACTGAATTTTTAATGTTTCATTAAATAGCCAACTGCCTCCCAATGCAGCTCTCACCCACTGATACTTAATGATGAATTGCAACTTCATTTTCCTCTGATTTATCTATTTTTTACAAAAAAAAAAATCCCCTTGCCTGCCTTGCATACTCCCTTAGATTAAACTAGATTTACCAATCAAGAATATTCTCTGCAAGAAAATGCTAATAAGGAACTAGAAAATTTCTAGGTTTCTTTTGTAGGCAAACAATTTTTAATGTATCTATATTAACATTTTTCTCAGAGTTTTGCTGATTCATCCCTATATTGGGATTTGAATTCATATCCTTTCCAATCACTAAATGAAATCCATTCTTAGTTAATAAAATCTTTATACAAAATATCTTTTTCATATCAATATTTTTGAAGCACATCAATTCCTTATCCAATCCAGCTGCGATATTTTTATTTGGAGCTTTTTTTAACTCCAAAACTTGCCCATTCTATGGAATGAAGGAATTATTTCAAAAATACAAACTCAGCCTCTCTTCCTACTCCAACTCTTCAGAATTAGGATTTCTTTATATACTTTGATAATTTTCCTAAATTATCCCAGAGTATTATTAATTGTACCTAAATGGAACATTTCTTGTGTTCTAAACACAAACTAAAAATAAAGCATAGATTGCCTGGTCTTTACCAAATGAATCTCCCATTTTTTTATCATCAATTTATTTAGTTAGTTTTTTTTGAATATTTAAAATACCATAAGTGAAAAATATTATCTGTATCTTTAATCAGAAATTGGATTTGTGGTTCTATCAAACCTGAATAGTCACATGTTCATATTGTAATTGAGAAGACAAGCAAGACTATCATTTCTTTCTCACTTTCCATATAGTTTCTCTGATGATCAAAAAATAAATCCCTTAATCAAATTCACTCAAGGTGAAAATAATCTTTACATGGAGAAATAGTTTTAATCAGTTCAATATTCAGCTGGAATAAATGCCACAGGCCGTTCTTCTTGGGAAATTCCTCTAAGTAATAAACAATGAATGGATACCACACCCTCAAGAGAAAGGGAGTGAGGATGGGGATAGTCATTGTTCTCATTTTATATTTCTAAAATATTATGGTCTATTTATATGCAGTGGGTACTGACATATCATATTCTTGATGAGTATAGAACAATCAAGAGTTGTAAGTTGCTGGGGACAAGTATTCCAGGTATTTAGTTTAACAAGCTTTGCATTCAAACTAGTCATCATTGCAAAATACATTTTTAAAAATCACTGTAGACCCCAGAGAGCCCTGAGCAACCCTGTTACTGCCAGTCTAATTACCATCACACCCCGAAGGAGCCACACCTACTCCAGCCTGACACAGTGATCACCATCAAAACTATGAGTAGCCAAGCTAAGAATAAGCAGCAGCCACTGCCCACACGCTCATCAGGGGATACCTAGCCTGGCACCACCAACAGAACCATAGGGAGCAGATGCCAGGGGATCTTTACATTTGCACTGCTGCCACATGATGGGGACAAGCAGGTCATCATAAGGCAAGTTTGGAAGTTGTGAAAGTGGTTCAATGTAGAGACTGGATATGGTTACATCAACAGGAATGACACCAGATATGTATTTTTACACAAGATTGCCATAAAAGACAGCCACAAGTCAAGTAGCAGACGGACAAACCATGGAATTTGATGCTGTTAGAAGAAAATGATGTGTGTGCAGCAAATGTTACAGGCTCTGATGGAGTTCCAGTGGAAGGCAGTAAATAGGCAGTAGGCCATAACCATTACAGACACTATCTATTCCCAGGAGTCCTGCAGTAGAATTACTAGAAAAGTAGGGGGTGGGGGAATGAGGGATTGGAGAATGCTCTCCCAAAAAACATCCCACAGGTTTCCACTTATTACATGTGGAGATACTATGAGCATAGGCCACAGTATTACAATCTTCTTGTGCAGGAAGAAGTGATAGAGGGTGCTGACCAACGGGGTACAAGAAAAAAAGGTAGACCAGTGAGATGAAATATATATATATAGGTTATATATCATGATTACATAGGGGCTCTCCCTGTTAAAGACAACCTAGAGAGGACAGCAATAAAGAAAAGGAAAATCAAGGCAATGAGACCCAGAGTTAGCAGCCATCTCAATGCTGGTACCTTAGAAATTTCAATTACTTACATTGATGTTGGAAACCCTAACCTACAAGAGAGTAAAGAGACAAAAAGCAGCCAATCAATCATCTGAGAATTTGTCTACTGCCCAAGTCTGGGCAGGGTGGAGCTGAATAAATGACAGCTTACCATTCCTATCATCATCCTGTTTAGTCATCCAACAAGAAGGGATGAATGTGAAATTCCAGCAACAGGAAATGAGCAAAAGATTGAACCTGAAGACCTTCAGTGCTTGCTTTTTTTCTGGTTGACCAGATTACCAGAACAACCCGCATTATTTACGCAGCATGGTGATTTTATTATTTTTACCTAAAGACCTGCCTTTTTTGATAATGACAAATGCTTAAAAGAAAAGCCTTTAAATACACCTTTAAAAGTTTTTATTTTTTTTATCTGGTGTAGATCAGATTTTTTAGGAATCTCATTCTTAATTTCTTTAATAAAATAAATTTGTTTAATAAAAATTTACAACTTGATTTTTTTTTCAAAAAAGTCAATAAACTGAAAGTACCTGTTATAAAGGTCTTAAAAAAAAAACAAAAACAAAAAACAAAACAAACAAGACTTCACCCCCATTCTTCATCAGTCAGCCAGAGGAGGGCTGTTTTAATGTTTTGAATACTGCCAATAAAGCTGCAATGACCATGGGATATATATTATCTTTGAGATGGTGATTTCATTTCCTTCAGATATATACTCAAAAGTGGAACTGCTATATCATACAGTAGTTCTGTTTTAAATTCTTTGAGGAAATTCCATACTATTTTTCATAGACTCAATAATTTACATTCCCACCAACAGTGTACATTCTTTTTTCTCCATGTTGTTGCCAACATTTGTTATCTCCTGTCTTTTGGTAATAGCCATTCTAAGAGGTATGAGGTGATATCTTGTGGTTTTGATTTACATCTCCCTGATGATTAGTGATGTTGAGCATTTTTTCATATACCTGTTGACCATTTTTGTCTTCTTTGGAAAAATATCTTTTACCCACTTTTAAATTAGATTGTTTGCTGTTGAGTTGTATGAGTTCCTTGTATAATATGGATATTAACCTCATATCAGTATATGCTCTGTAACTGTAGGTTGTTTTTTACTCTTTTGATGGTTTCCTGTGCTGTGCAGAAATATTTTAGTTTGATGTATTCCCAGTTGTTTATTTTTGTTGTTGTTGCTGGTGCTTTGGTTTTAATACAAATAATCATCATCACTTAGACCAATGTCAAGGAGCTTTTCACCTATATTTTTCTCTATTTTATAGTTTCAAGTCTTAAGTTTAAACTTTTTATCCATGTTAATTTTTGTGTATGGTGTAAGATTAGGGTTTGTTCTCTCTCTCTCTCTCTCTCTCTCTCTCTTTTCATATGCATATATGGTTTTCTCAGCATGTGGGTAAACAGTCTTGTGTATACCCACAGTCTTCTTGACTCCCTTGCTAAATATTAGTTAGCCATTATGTGTGGATGTATTACTTGGCTTTTGTTTCTGTTCCATTGGTTTATGTGTCTGTTTTTAGGTCAGTACCATACTGTTTTGATTACTATAGCTTTGTAATATGAATCGTTGTTCTTCTTGCTCAAAATTTTTATAGTTATTTGGGATTTTTCAAGGATAAAAATGTTAGTATTAGTTTTTTTTTAACCTTTTTCTCTCATCCATGATGATGGTCTGATATTTCTTATTTAGTATTGTTAATAAGTTTGTTTTAGTCATGCTCTACAAAGCAACCAAAACAAAAACTCAAACTGCTTCAGTATTTACAATGGAGTGGTTTTATTTATTTATTTCCAATGGAGTGTAATCAAGGAATTATTACACAAGTGGTCTAATGACTAAAAGCAAAATAAGGAATGGTGGTGAAACAAATCAAAAATTATCAGAAGTATGAATCCATCCTAACTGGTACACTAAAGTTGTGCTTTCCAATATAGCTGCCAGCTCTACCTGGTAGTTGAGCATTTGAAATGTGACTAGTCTGAATTGAAAGTTGTTCTTAGTGAAAATACATGACAAATTTCGAACACTTAATATGAAAAAAAAGAAAAGCAGCGCATTAATAGTTTTATACTGAATACACAGAGAATTCATATGTTGGATATATTGGGTTAAGTAATTTTAGCTTTTAACTTTTTTAATGTGGCTACTAGAAAATTAAAATGTACATATATGTTCACATTATATTTCTTTTTAGCATTGCTGGGCTAGAGACACAAGAGTAGGAAGCAATGTTACTAAACTTCAGGTACCACAGAACCACAGTAGAATGGTCTGTCAAGAAATAGAAGCAGTGGACCTCCATGGTGGCACAACGGTTTAAGCGCAGTGCTGTGAGGCTATCCAGAGCCACTGCACGAGATTCCCACATGGCACAGCAGACCTCTCCTGTCTCGCCTGCTGTCCCCCTCAGCAGTGTGTTTCAGCTGATCCGCCTGTTCTGCTTCCCACTGTCTCTGGTGAATCCTCTCACCACCCCACACCTCTGGCCTATATCCCAGCTTATATGCATAAATAAATAAATCTTAAAAAAAAAAGAAGTAGATGCAGGAAGGAAACACCACTGTTGCATAAAATGCCACCTGGAATCAGATAGAAGGAGGAAAGTACTCTGCTTTACCTTAACACCCCAATTTCTTATTGGTGATGCAGTACCGAGCAGTAAGTCACAGAGTTGATTAGAGAAAAGGCAAAAAATGCATCTGATTCATTTAGGCTACTGTCAGGTCCGTTTTTGTTCATTTATCCATTCAACAAATATTGAGTGTCACCTACTATGGAAGCCATGTAAAGTTATTATTCTGAGTTCCTGACACTTGCCATTTAGAGTCTTTGTTTGATTTAATTCCAGATCCCCTCACTGCTTAAACTAGTCTGAATACTAATAAGCTTTCTGATCTTTGATCAAGTGAATTATCTTCTGTTATGTTCTTGACATTTCTTAATATTTTAAATCATTATTTTATTTTGTTTTTATTCCTAGTAACCTGAGCCTTTCACTCATGTCCTTATTCAATGTAATTTATAGTGTCTATATAATTATTGATGTTAAACAACCAACTACCTCTCCAAGAGTATCAGTTATTATAGAAAGTTATGCAAATCATAAGTCATCTTCTTCCTTTCTTGCTCCTGCTTTCTCTCTGTAATATTCCACTAAACTTAGGAAAAGAGCTTAAAAAAAAAAAAAAGCTGACCTCAATAGGTCGGTTTTATTACTGACCTGTAATAGGTTTTGACTATTACATAAGAAGATGCCTAAAAGTAAATCTGCAGATGCTGAATTTAAGCGTGAATCTCCCTGGTAGAAAGCTAATTGTTACAAAGTGTTTACCTTCAAAAGGTTTACTTTCATCCCTGATAATCATCCAGTTCATGGAGAAATGTGTGTTTTTATTATTAATAAACATTTTCTGGGTAATTATGATGTGTTAGGTGCTTTTCAAAGCAACGAAATACAAAGGTAAAAAATAAAAGCCCTAGAGAGATAAATATAAGAAAAGATAATACAAGGAATCATGACAAGTGGTATAAATAATGACGTTTAGGTGAGTTTAGCTGAGGAATCCTCTTGTGTCAGGAAGCATTTCTAAAAAGAAGAGAACCTGTGTTGGATCCTAGGAAGGCAAAAACTAGATAAAATAAAAGGAAAAAAAGTTTTCCAGTAAGGGAAAGCGGTATAAATAGCAGGAATATGCAGTAGCAGGAATACACAGAAGCAGGTATAAGTTTACTCCATATCAAAGGAGAATATATTATGGTCAAGAAGCTCAAATATTTCAAGAGCGATCTTGATCTATGTAAAACCCCCAAGTAGTTTTAACCAAAGTCAAAGGTGTATAGTATTTTTTATTACCATTAAAAATATGGCTGGAAAGTGTAGCTTTGGAGGTGGAATGGGACTTATTTTATAGTTAAAACTCTAATTACACTACAGTGTGACTCAGTACCCACTTTGGGCCATAAGCTTCCTGAGGGACAATGCTTGTCCTGTTAACTCTTTGGCCATAGGCATGGCCCAGAGTCGATACTCACTGATTCTGTGTTGAATGAATGAACGCTGGTATGTGGTGTCATAGTTCATGAGTGACCGGGCTTAGGAAACTCAGGATAAACTTTGATAAATACTGATGTATTCCAGAATAGAGCTTAGGGAACTAGTAATACAATTACTCCATGTACTCTCTTATAGTTATTAAGAGAAATGTCCTCTGAGCCATAGTTATTGCAGATTCAGGAATCTAGTGAAGAATCTGGTCAGTCTGGCATATTACTAGAAGATGATAAAATTTATAATATAGTTGTTACCACCCATGCTTTTGTAATAGTTTTCTTTGTGGTGATACCCACTTAAGACTGACTCCATTAGGTGAATCTGGATTGGATTACAAAATACATTAGGTTCAACTAAGAGTTAATATACCATAGATCCGATTCTCCTGGCCAACACTAGTTCATTAAATTCCAAGATCTCAAACAGATAAATTATTGCAGAACCCAAAGAACATAAGGATCATTGAAGTCTCAAGAGAGGTCATATGCTATTTAAAAGTCAGTTTTGTCTTCAATCCAGAGTTGGATTCAAAGCCTAGTTTCAACACATATTACTCTGTAAGCTTAAACAAGTGATGACGATAAACATGGTGCTTACACCATAACACTTTTTAAGAATTTGATAATATAATGCAAGTAAAGTCTTAGCATAATACCCATTACAGAGGAAATGCTCCATAAATGTTAGCCCTTTCTATAAGAACAGAAGTGGGCCTATGTCTCAGGGGTCTTTTGTGTTCCAAAAAGGAGCCCCCCAAACCCCCCACCCAAGGCTGGGAAATCAACCAAACCATCAACATGTATGACCTATTCCCAAATGGAATCCATTTAAGCCTCTACCCACCTTGATCTTGGATTTGCCTATGAATCATTTCTGTATATGCTTCTTCCCCCAGATAAATGCTTTTTGCTCTGACTCTAGCACAACCCGTATCCTGGTTTTACTTCACTGACAGGTTTTGGTATGTGGGTCTTGCTTTCCCCAGTATCTAAGTTTGCCCCACTTTCTACTTCCATCCTGACATTACAAGGTGACCTTCACACTGCTGCAGAGCTAAAACATATTTCACTGAAAGGAAACAAAGCAAGTAGCCTTACATTTGAGGAATACGTAACTGATACTGGATCACTTTCTGAAAGCAGTTTTTGATGAGGGAAGGGGATGACAATTGAAAATATTTAAGGACAGGTTCTCTGCCTCTTGGTTGGGGTTTAGGGGCAGAGTGTCTCAGTGGGGAGGATACAAAGAACACATTTCACCTATTTTAGGATCCTGTCTGGGGATAGTGACAGTTAATACTGCCTCTGATCACAGTAAGGCTCAGTCAAGGAGTCACTTAATCAGGAAACCTCTTTACCCTTAAAAATAACTTCCATTTTTTTTTTTTTTTTTTACTTTTGGAAATGGAAAGAAAAAAACTGTTTCTGTGGTTTCTCAAATCCCTGAAATTGTAGTCTGGGTGCAAATTTTCAAAGTGGTCTTTGCCAGAATGTTGCTTTTTTAAGCCTAGAATCAAGCGTGCAACTTTAGGAAAACTAGGGATTTGGAGGTAAGCCATGGTGGGCCCAGCGCCAACTCCTAGTCTTGAGATGTCTTAGGGCATTTACAACTCGACACTCTCCATTAAAATGACTGCCTTAGAAGAAACAGAAGATAAGAGTGTGGCCTTAAGAAGAGCCACCCTAATCAGGGAATTGCTGTGGGCCATTGGGATACCTACTATGTTATGGGGAACCCTAGGTTGGAACTTTGGTAAAATTCACATGACAAAGACTAGAGGAAACTAAAGCTAAGGACTGATGATTGAATTTTCTTCCTCTGGCATCTCATATGCAAATATATAAGCCTGCAAATTTCTCCCCACCTTCAGGAACCCCTTTGAGGATCATTAAGGCAATTTAGAGGCCATGAGAGTGGGTTTCCAGCAGCACTAGGCTCTGCCCACAGAAAGTTCTTTTCCACAAAGCAGGATCTTTCCCAGTTCTTCTGCCCAGTACTTATTCCTGCCAGTATCCTGCCTCCTCATTGTTATATTATTCCAGGAAATTCTCTCCATGCCCAGTAACACAGTGCAGAGATTCCCTTCTAACACAAAATATAGTACATCAGATAGTTTTAAAACAACTTGGAAGAAAATTAGCCATGATTAGCTAGAGAACATGAGGTGTTATTCTTTTATATTAGTGTGGTCAGGGATAGTTTCTTTAATAAGGTGAAAACTGAGCAGATATTGAATAAAGTAAGGGCTAGTACTTGGAATTACTGAAGAAAGATTATTCTCAGGAACAAGAAGTACAAAGGCCCGGAAGTAGCAGAGTCCTAGGCATTTATTCAAGGAATTGCATGAAGTTAGTATGACTGGAGCACAAAGGATTAAGAGTGGCTGAAAAGAAGCCATGAGCTACTGGGAACAACCTTACTGAAGGCTTCATGTATTTTTTTTCTCATTGGAGTGTTTTGAGCATCAGGAGGGCATGATCTGACTTAACTTTTAAAAGAACCAGTGGGTTTTGGGTTTAGTCTACACTATAGGGAAACAGGAAAGAAAGAAAACCAGTTAGGAAATTATTGCAATTTTTGAGAGATGATGATGTAACCACATTCAAGGCAGGGAATATGGGTGAGAAAATTGGACCAGAACTGTTAAGAATTGGTAGTATTATGGATATATTTTTAAGGTAGATGCAACAAGATTTCCTGAAAAATTAATGGCAGAGTATGAGAAAAAGAGAGGAATCGGGGTCTCCCTAGTGGCACAGGGGTTAAAGTTTCAGCACTATCAAGCTATCACCAGCCACTATGGCCTGAGTTCTATCCCCTACTAGGGCGCTAACCCACATGGGCAGCAGACCTTTCCTGTCTTGCCCACTGCTCCCCTCAACAATGCATTTCATGCTGGAAGGATGTGGAGAAAAAGGAACTCTTCTACCCTGCTGGTGGGAATGTGAACTGGTCCAACCACTATGGAAAGCTGTATGGAGATTCCTCAAATTGCTAAACATGGAGCTCCCATACGACCCAGCAATCCCACTTTTGGGAATTTACCCAAAGGACACAAAAACACTAATCCGAAAGGATACATGCACCCGTATGTTCATTGCGGCACTATTCACAATAGCAAAGGTATGG